>CM046029.1:56284942-56437766 GCA_025215565.1 Flaveria ramosissima | reverse complement strand
TTAGATCATGATATGAATGTATAAAATCTTGTTGTTTGATTCTATTGTAATGTTGGAATGATTAATGAAATGATATTGGTTGTTTGTGATTATAATGTTAATGTTTTAATATTTCATTAATGAGTCGATTGTTGAATGGTTTTTTAAATAGGTATGTGATTGTTTGAATTGATGATACACATAATGTTATATTAATTAATACATTCAAACTTAACAAAATGAAGTTCTCATGCGAATGGCCCATGCGAATGGACCATACGCATGAATAACTTCATACGAATGACTCAGTCGCACGACTGAACCAGGAGACTGGATCAGTCGTATGATTGTAACATAAGATTGGTCAGTCGCACGACTGAACACTCAGTCGTGCGGATGAATCAACCGCATGGTTCAATCGCACGACTGAACCATACATATGTTCAGTCGCACGAATGAACAATACTAACCTATAAATACAACCCAATTCGTGAAAAAACGTAAGCATTCATTCTATTTCGACTCCGACGTACCCTAGCCGTCCAGAAGCCTCCAAGTTGATACTCCAAGTTCATAGAACGCTGTAGATCGATTCCTAATCGATTCTTAACGTTTGATTCAATACTTTATTGATTCTACGTGCGTTCTCACTGATTGGATCGCCAATCAAATAGGATTCCGCACTATTTGGTTTGGTTTACACGTTAATCATTCGGTATTTCGTTTAAATACCAGGTCCTAACAAGTGGTATCAGAGCTTTGGCTCTTGATTACGTGTGATTCAATCAAGATTGATAAAAAGTTTGTGTTTTTACACTAAAAACAATCTTTTGTGTCAAAAGTTGTCTTGGACGTCCCCTGCTCATCAAGTTTCGGTTTTCTACGGCCTTAGGCGATTAGGGTGGCGAAAATTCGAATTTTACGGCTAAAACACGTTTAACCTAGAAATTTTCGCAAAACAGCAGCTTCAGTCGCACGAGTGAGCCATTCGCACGACTGGACTTCATTCGCATCGTCCAGACGCACGATTGGACTAGTCGCATCTCCATTCGTACGACTGAACCATCCGTTCGCAGTGTTCATACGCATCAGCTTCATTCGCACGACTGAACCAATCGCTTAGTTCAGCCGCACGATTGAACCAGTCGCATAGTTCATTCGCACGGATAGCCCATTCGCATCACTCCAGTCGCACCAGTTGACAGTTTGTTTAGTAGACTTAAAGTTAATCGAGATGGAAGATCAGATGTCAGCGTTTACTGCCGGGAAGGACTCAAGGATCCAGAACCTACTGTTACTTGAGAGTGAGGTGGGGAATCATAATAAACCACCAAAGCTCTTAACGTTAGATGAGTTTCCCCACTGGAAACAACGTTTTGAGATCTACCTCAATGGAGTGGATCCAAATTTGTGGGAAGCTATCGAGATAGGGTACAGTATGCCGGTGGGAGCCGATGGGGTAAAGCTTACTTTGGGAGGGATGACTGATGCTCAGAAAGTTAAGTATAATGCAGAGAAGAGAGTCTATGCATTGATTACACATCTATTCCTAAAGATATTTTCCACCAGTACTCGGAGAATAAGCAGGCCAAGAAATTGTGGGATGAGCTGGAAAAGAGATATGACGGGAATGCTTCGCTGAAGGCAATTAAAGCTAAGGAACTGAAGAAAGAATTTGACAACTTCTCATCGATGGGAAACGAGAGTTTGGACGATGTTATTGATAGATTCTACCATCTGATGAGTGAACTGCATACACATGGGGTTGCTACTACCATGGAAGAAAAAGTGTCAAATTTTGCAGACGGATTGCCAGAAAAGGGGCTTCATTTGTGTCAAACCTGAGACAGAATGAAATGTTGGCAAAGTTGGATATCAATGACTTCATTCTAAAGCTGCGAGAAGAAGCACTTAGGATGAAGTACAGAGCTCAGAAGTCTTCGTACACTCAGAATCCAGCTTTGTACAATGCCACTCCTCAAGCTAAGACATCTGGAGCACCTCTTCAGACTGCATTTGTGTCTAGCTCATCGGTCCTTCACAAGCTTCTCCTTCAGGATCAGAAACGTCAGGGTCTTCTTGTACCCATTACATTGGATCTGAAGCAATGCTACTAGACTGAAGACCGAGAACCTCGGTAACGTGACTGTGGAAGTAGCTCGAGAGCACATGGATCTCTTGGCAGCAGTGGTTCATTCCTATGATGGACTTGTTGCTGGGAAGATTGGAAACTGCCATCTGGCAGATGAGGACTACGAGCAGGTAGATGAAATGGAGCTGGAGAGGATGGACATTATGTGGGCCTTAGCAAGTGCTGTCCGGAGGGCGAAGAAGTTTGTGAAAAAGACCGGACAGAACTTGGTTGCTACTAAGGATACCACATTTGGCTTTGACAAGAGTAAAGTGACCTGCTTTAACTGTGGAGAGAAGGGGCACTTCAAGAGAGAATGTGTGAAGCCAAAGAAGACTGGGAACGGGAACCCATTCTCGTCCTTCACTCGTCAAGACAAGCAAGCTAGCAGTTCTACTTCATCAAGCAAGGATCCAAAAGCCTTGACTGCTCATGATGATGAAGGACAGGACTGGAGCTTTCGTTTTGTCTCTCCAGGGGAATCAAATATTGCAAGCGTAGAAGACTTAGATGATGATTCCGCGAGTGAAGGAGATATTGCAGTTGAGATAGCGATGTCAAATAGTGAAGAGACAACTGCAACTGAGGTCAGCTACAAGCCTGAAGAAGGGACGTCCACAGCAAAGACAGAATCACCAGAACCAGAGACATCTGATGCTGCGATGATGGCTAACTCTTCAGAATCTTCTCAGGTAAGTACCACTGACCAACTGTTTAAAAATCATGCTTGTTCTGATTGTAATACATTTAGAGATAGCATAGATCAGAAATTTGCTAGGTTATTAGATCATAATGATAACTTAGTAAAGGATTTGCAACTGTGCACTGAGGCTAATAGAGTTTTAAAACAAAATGAGCATAGTTACAAAGAAAAGATAGACCTTTTGACTAAACAGCTTAGGGAAACTGAAGTAGTTGCATTTAACCAAGCTAATGACATTAGGTACTATCTTAACTCCCTAGAAGACACTAAGAAGCAAAAGGCAGTTTTAGAAGTAGAAGTAAACTCTTTAAAGCAAAAACTGCACAGTTGGACAAGTTCATCACACATTGTCCAACACTTAGTGAGAGAACGTAACAACGGGGAGGGTTTGGGTTATAAAGTGGTTCCACCACCACCTGAGACCTTGATGAACACTAAGAGTAGACCAATAAATAATAACCCCATCAAGGATCATGTGGTGTCTACTCCTCTTGTTAGTGATCCAGATTCCTCATGTTCATCAATTGAATCTGGAACAAAACAAAAGGAGGCCACTTCAAAGGCAAAGGGTAAAATGCCTTGTGTTAATCTGGAAAAAGAATTTGAAAAGGTTAATATAAAGTCAGGGTCAAACAAAGTCAAATCTGAATCTAAAAGGACTGCTAATGTTAATCTTTCACAAGTTTCATGTCAAAAACCAGTTAACCAAAAAGAAAAAGATGTTAAAAATGTTAAAACAATTAATTTTGTTAAACAAGAGAAAACATCAAAAGAAACAGAGTCAAAACCCAAACTAAGTGATGTTACTAGGGTGTCACACACATCTCCACAAAGAAAGTTTAATCATAAAGTTGATAGCAGGTCTGCTACAACTGTGGAGAGTGTGGACACATTGCTTCCTTTTGTCCTTACTATCAGACACCTAGGAAGAAGATTGAACTTCAGGATTCAAAGCCTAGGTCTTCTAAGAGGAGTTCTTTAACTCCACCTAGAAGAACTAGTGAACCTAAAGTTCAACCCATTAGCCAGTCGACTGTTTATCACAAACAGGCCTTGCACAAATCTGGCTTATGGAAAGAAAAGTCATCCTTGTGTCTGATAATGATGACAAGAAGGAACCTGAGCTACCCTCACCTCTAAGGGTCAATGGGTTGAATTCATGATGTGTGATGCCTCTGGGAAACCCAAGCCAGTAAAGGCTTGGGTTCCTAACCTAAACTAATGTTTTACATTGTATGTGCAGGGTGTTCGCTACAGTGCTGAAACCAACACGTGGATTGTAGACAGCGGAGCATCCAGGCACATGACAGGAAACAGGGCTCTTTTATCAAACGTCAAGCAAATAAAAGGAGGGCATGTTTCATTTGCTGGAAACAAGGGAGATCACAGCTCAGGGAGAAGTTGGAAATCAGAAAGTTAAGTTTGATAAGGTGAACTACGTTCAACAACTTCAAAACAACTTACTTTCTGTTTCCCAAATCTGTGATAAAGGATTTAAAGTCATATTCGACAACAAGAGTGTTACGTCCTAAAGAAAGACTACGTGATTCCGGAGGACCAAGTTCTGATGACAGCTTCAAGATATAAAGACCTTTATGTTTTGGATCTCTCAACAGCTTCTACAACGGATCATGAAGTTCAGTGCTTTCTATCAAAAGCCACTGAGAAGGACTCCATCTCCTGGCATAGGAGAATGGGACACATTAATCAACGGAAGATGAATCACTTGATTCAGAAGGATCTTGTGAGAGGAGTTAACGTCAAGAATTTCCAGCTTCCTGATTTTTGTGTAGCTTGCAAGAAAGGCAAACAGACGAAGAAGTCTCATAAGGAAAAGAAAGTTCATTCAATAGAACTTCCTCTTGAACTTCTTCACATGGATCTGTTTGGTCCAGTCAGTACAAAGAGCATTGCAGGCGACTTGTACTGTTTTGTGGTTACTGATGACTACTCAAGATTCTCTTGGGTAATGTTTCTGAAGTCCAAATCAGAAACATTTGAGTCATTCAAGGAGTTAGTAACCACACTGGAATCTCTCTACAAGCTGAAGGTGAGACAAGTACGCTCAGACAACGGGACTGAATTCAAGAATCAGTGGATGGAGGCTTACTGCAAGGAAAAGGGAATTGTGCATCAATTCACTTCTGCCTACACGCCTCAGATGAATGGTGTTGCTGAGAGAAAGAACAGAAGCTTGATAGAGACAGCACGGACAATGTGGCAGACTCGAAACTGCCTATCCAATTCTGGAATGAGGCAGTGGCTAATGCATGTTATACACTGAATCGAGTTCTGATAGTCAAGCGCCACGGAAAGACATGTTACGAGCTACTACAACGTCGTAAACCGAATCTGGAGTATCTCGAACCATTTGGCGCGCCGTGCACACTTCTGAAGAAGACTCAAGAAGGTAAATTCAGCGAGAAGGCTGATGAAGGGATCTTCCTAGGATACAACATACCCAACAAGAGAGTTTACAACAACTCAACGGGTTTAGTAGAAGTGTGGTGTAATGTTGATGTTCAGAGATATACCACACCACCTACTGGCAAACGACCCGCCTACTTTTTCGACTATGATGGATTCTTCAAGTCCTTCAACATCCCTATCTCTCCTTCTGATGATGAGTTAGCTACTCGAATGATGTATGATATCTTGAATACACCATCTCTTGATTCAACATCATCGAGCTCACAGGAAGAATCATCTAATCAGTCAGGGGGAGTAGTCAACGACAGTGACTCCTCCTCAGAAGATGAAGCTGAAGAAGATGATCAGAACAGTCAAGAGGAACAGGTTCCAGTTCCTGCAAGTCCACAAGTATCTAGCAGTGATGCACCTTCGACTTCGGAACCTCAAACTCCTTCTACCTCAGATGTAGAACCAAATGTTCATAATCTTGGCTCTGAGGTAGCTGTTCCTACTACTCCAGGATCACGTCTAAATGTCTATCATCCCCTAGACAATGTCATTGGGGATGTCAGATCAGGAGTAAAAACCCGAAATCAGCTGTATTCAGCTGATTATGCCTCTGTTATGGAAAAGGGATACATTCTGATGGTGCTTATCGGTGTTTTGTCTCGCAGTTTGAGCCAAAATATGTCAGTGAAGCACTAAATGATGAGGCGTGGGTGAGTGCCATGCAAGAAGAACTTCTTCAGTTCAAGAAGTTAGGTGTATGGACTCTGGTAGATAGACCTAAAGGTGCTAAGGTCATTGGCACCAAATGGGTCTTGAAATGCAAGAAGGATGACCAAGGGGTCATTATCAGGAACAAGGCTCGACTGGTGGTTCAGGGATTTTGCCAAGTCGAGGGGATTGACTACAATGAAGTGTTTGCACCCGTGGCAAGGATGGAAGCCATTCGTATCTTTCTTGCCTATGCATCGTATATGAAGATTAAAGTCTATCAATTAGATGTGAAGAGTGCATTCCTTCATGGGGAAATAAGAGAGACAGTCTATGTCAGTCAACCCGAGGGATTTGAAGATCCTTATCATCGGGACAGAGTTTACAAACTCGACAAGGCCTTATACGGGCTTCATCAAGCTCCAAGGGCCTGGTATGAGAAACTCTCGACTCATCTTGTGAAACACGGCTTTCGCAGGGGAGTCATTGACTGCACGCTGTTCATCAAAGAAAAAGATGGAGACCTACTGCTAGTACAGATCTATGTCGATGACATAATCTTCGGTTCAAAGAACGAATAATTATGCAAAGAGTTTGAAGCAGTTATGAAGAAAGAGTTTGAGATGAGTGCTATGGGGGAGATGAAGTTCTTTCTCGGGTTACAGGTGGATCAGACACCAAATGGGATCTTTCTACATCAGACCAAGTATGTGGGAGACATTCTCAGTCGGTTTGACATGGAGAATGCTTCTGCAGCTGGGACTCCACTTGCTACAAATCATGATATAGCACCTGATGAAAATGGAGATCTAGTAGATGCTACAATGTACCGAGGAATGATTGGATCACTCATGTACCTCACTGCCTCAAGACCTGATATCATGTATGCTACATGTTTATGTTCTAGATATCAGGCTAAGCCTAAGGTTAACCATCTAATCGGGATCAAGAGGATATTTCGTTATCTAAAGGGTACACCCACACTTGGGTTGTGGTATCCTCATGATGATGACTTTGAGCTCACGGCGTATAGTGACTCGGATTACGGGGGCTGCAAGATGAACTACAAGTCAACATCAGTAGGGTGTCAATTCTTTGGGAGGAGATTAGTTACCTGGCAGTGTAAGAAGCAGACCTCGGTTGCATTGTCAACCTGTGAAGCCGAATATGTTGCTACTGCAAGTTTCTGTTCACAAATCATCTGGATTCAACAGCAAATGCGGGATTACGGTTTAAAGTTTTCTTCTACTCCTATTTTTGTTGATAACTCTGCTGCAATTGCAGTAACTAAAAATCTGGTACAACATCCAAAGACCAAACACATCGGTATTAAATACCATTTTATAAGAGATTGTTTTGAAAAGAACTTAATCGATGTGGTAAAAATTAATACTGATTTTCAACGCGCTGACCTCTATACAAAAGCTTTTGATAAACCACGTTTTCTATATTTGTTAGAGGTCAACGGCGTTAAAAAGAAAAGTGATGTCATCCCTGAAGATGATCATGTGTAGTCTGATGCAGTGTATTTAATTTTTCGTTTTTATTTTCTTTATTTATTTTATTATGTTTAAATTAAATTCATGTTATATAGCTGTCTATTAAAATCCTAAAATAATTAAATCAGTCATGATTTTAGAATTTTAGGGGGAGAATAGGTCAGCCAGTAACATTAAAAAAATATATATATATAAATAAATAAATAAATAAAAAAAAAAAAACGAGGGAGAAGGAGTGGATAGCTGATATAAGGTAGATCGTATCTGTGATACCGATTCAAACCCTTTGGAAAATGATAGTACACAGGAACAAATCAAGAGGGTCTTTAAAATTTAATTTAGAAAAGATGCAAAAGTCAAAGTAGAAGTCTGTGTAGTCTAAGCAATATAAAAGGGAAGATGATAGAAAAACTGGTAACTACTAAGGTAACACAAAGAAAGTAGACCTAGAGGTTGCTAGACCACAAATGATATGTCGGTGATTCAACACAATAGATGATTAGACCTGACTGGTGATCTCAAGATCAAACTAAGTTGTTCAACTGACTGTGGGCTCCCATCTTGTCACTGGTTAACACAATCAACAATATTCCAATAAGGGGTAATGAGCATGTAAACGCCACAAATGTGTGCGGATGACCATAAATAGAGCAAAGCATGAAAAAAATGAAAGACAAATGCTATCAAGCTAATGACTTATGTTGTTAGTGCATTCTATGCAAAAGAAAATTAAGCTGCTCTAACAAGAAGATAGGTTGTGTGCCTCTCTGCTGTGCGATGGCACTGACCTGAGGATAAGCATAACCTAGATATTCTAGAATTCATTGTTGTTTGCCGCCTCTCTTCTGTGCGATGGCACTAACCTGAGGATTGTCTTCTCTTTGAAAGCTCTAAGAATAGTCTCTTCTTGTAAAAATACCCGTAGACCGCTCAAAAGCTCCTGAGGAATGTTGATTACCATATAAGTGTGGGATCCACAAATGTTAGTTGAAATAATTAAACCTAAAAATTCAGTTTGTGTCAAAAGTCTGTGTATGGATTTAAGAGGACAAATATACTGACAATCATTGTGGCTGCAATTCTTAAAAGTTCATATCAATGTGGGAATCTAATAGTACTAGTATGATTTCCTAAATTTGCTAACGACTCCGGATGAAAACCAAGAATTGAGCATCAAAAGGTTTTGATAACAAGTCCCAAATGATTTGACTTGCCTGTATGATTCCAAAATTGAATTGGTCCAGATGTGGTCAAACTAAATAGAAGCTGCCTATTCTAGAACCAAATCCATTAGATTTCTATCTTAGGATTTATCTCTCACAAAAAGTCAAAAACAAGTTTAATTTGTGTACTTTAGTTTGATTTTCTATTTTATTAAGTCATTTTAGTTTGTTTGTTTGTTGGACTACATCATGAAAGTCAGTAAAGGATCAACTCACCTAAAAATGTCATGTCTGAGATGACCACATGTGTTTTCAAAGTTTAAAAGGGTCACGTCTGAGGTGACAAAGTGTTTAAAAGGATCATGTCTGAGGTGATCAAAAGTTTTCAAGTTAAAATGATCATGTCTGAGATGATCAAATGATCATAATGTTAATTTCAACAGTTAAAAAGGGTTTAAATGTTAAATGTTCAAAATGGCAGAAAATTTCACAAGTATGACCCATTCGCACGAATGGACCATTCGTATGGACTTATCATACGAATGGGAGCCATTCGTACGAATGGACCATGAGTATGGACCATCCAACCGAATGGCCCATACGATTGGCCCAGTCGGATGCTCAAGAGCGAACGAATGAGTCAGTCGCACGACTGAGATCCAGTCGGACGACTGAAGAAGGGCGACTGAACCAATCGCACGACTGAGGCCCACTCGCACGACTGAAAGGTGCGTATGAGCCCAGTCACACGATTGAATTGAGGTTTAGTATAAATAGAGGGAGAGTCGGTCGCAGAGACTCACCACTCTCAAATTAACCCTAAACCGCACGAACTAAAGCCACTCTGCCCAAATTTCATTTGATCTCTATAAACCCCTGTTTCTTACATACTGACCATCGACATCGATTCTACAGGTAACTTGCGGTGAAGAGACACTACAACAACATTCAATTTGACACTGAATCTGGAAAATTAAACCCGTGAAACAACCGAGACTTAAGTGACAAAATAACCTAACAAAACGACTCAAACAAATGAAATTAAAGATGTTAGGTGTTATACGAAGGGATTGCGAGTCTAATGAACCAGAACACGAAGTCTAAAACTCAAAATTGGTGAAAAATTAAATTTGGATTGAACAGTCAGTACATCATGCGAATGGACAGGTTGATGAACTTCAGTCGCACGACTGAAGGGTGCGAACTGCTTAAGCGCACGACTGAACCATGCGTATGTGTTCAGTCGCACGACTGGTGTAACCGCATGAGGTTACATACGCATGAGTCCAGTCGCACTCTCAGTCGTACGCATGGGATCATTCGCACGACTGAATCCCAGTCGCACGACTGATCTCAGTCGCACAACCTCAATCGCATGACAGAAAGAATTTTTCTTTAAATTCAAGTGTTTCATGACATTCTTAGCCAATGGTACTAATGTTTACTTTATTTGTGTAACAGATGGCGAGTCGATGGACTCTGAGTACGAAGCACAATATCTGTGCTCATATGGATTTGACATCCAGAATGCTGTTGATTTCTCGGGCATTATCACATTTCTACAGAGGTCGAGGATTGCACACGCCATATCTGCTCCCTGCACTCCTTATCGGTCCATTCAGCAGGCCTTCTGGGAAGGTGCTACAACTGATAGATCCTCTGAGCCTCACTGCATCAGAAGTACCATTTTTGGAGAGACTATAGCTATTACAGAGAAGGACCTAAGGATAGTGTTACAGTTGGGGGACGACGCTGATTGTCCGACTAGATTACACCCCCTCACTGTCAGAGGATGCTTTCTTAGAGCCAAGTACTCTGGGGACATCAATGCTGGGGTGCTCAACAAGGGCAACCTCTGTCCCCAGTTTAAGTATCTTGCGCACGTGCTGCTAAAGTGTATAACTTTCAGGAAGGGAGGTTTTGATGAGCTTTCCGACCAGATCCAGAACGCGTATGTTGCGTTGGTGCTGAACCACCCGTTCAGCTTCTCCAAGATGATCTTCACCTACCTGGTGGAGAACACCGAGGGGAAAGGGAAAGAGGGCTTCTATATGTACCCGAGGTTTATGCAGCTGATTATCGACCAGAAGCTCCCCTCCCTACCAAAGGAGAAGGATGATGCTGTTGTCCTTGAGGTAATGGATGATACTACCTTGGGGAGGATGAAGGTATACAGGGGGAAGCAGGTGAAACCCCCTGTCAGGAGGTTGTTTGGGCATTTGGCCCGGGAGGACTACGTGGTGCCAGCCAGGAGGAAGTGGCGCCACGACGATAGTGATTCGGATGTTGAGCAGATTGCTCTACCCTCTCATGATTCAGATGATGATGACAGTGGAGATGCTGGAGATGACATGCCTACTCCACCAAGAGGCACAGCTACAGACGTTATACCTCCAGCATCTGCCCCCACAGGTGACATAGCTGAGTCTGCTGGATTCCACCAGGACTTCATACCTGGTGAGGAGGAAGAAGAGTTTGATGAGGAGCCTTTGAAGAGGACTGTGGGAAGCAAGGTTGTTCCCACAGAGTATGGACTCCGGGTGGTTGGTGAACGCCCCAGGGATTTGGGAGAGACTACTGCAGATCCTAGCTATGCCTCTGAGCCATCTAGCCGTGTTCTAGGGGGAGCATCCACCTCGACTGGATCGAGGAAGAAAAGGATGGCTCAGCCCCACGGCCAGAAGAAGAAGAAGAGAAGACTCACCTTCGTCACCACCACAGCCACTACATCTAGCACCACCACTACTACCTCTACAGCCACACCATCCACCATCATAGCCACCACAGCTACCACTACCACCACCACACCTCCCACCACTGTACATATGCCAACCACCACCATATCTTTCACTCCTACATCACCTCCACTATCATCCTGACCAAACCCTATCTTCACCACAGCCACCACCACCATTACTAGCCACCAAGCAGGACCCTCTTCACATCCCTCACATATATACGGATCACCTCTACCTCCAATTGGGGTAGAGGAACAGCATTCTGCGCTGAACCGGATGGTGACGTTTATTAGCTGCTGATGAGGAGAAGACAAGGCAGATCTGTCATCTGACAGATCTTACTGCCGCGCAGTCTCAGCAGATCTCGGAGCAGGCTCGGTTGATAGATGAGCAGGCCCAACAAATGGCTGCTCAGAGCCACGAGATCGCCCTACTCCAAGAGCACATTGTCACATCTGCTAAGAAGATTGAGGAGTTGGAGGAGGCTAAGAAGACCATCATGCTAAAGCTTAAAGGATCTAAAGAGGAGCCACTGAAGATTAAAGAGGGAGATGGTGATGATGGTGATGATGATGATGAGGATAATGATGAGGACGATGATGATGAGACTGAGGATGATGAGGGGATTGAAGAAGAAATGAAAGAAGAGAGGAATGAGGATGATGATGAAGAAGGAGGAGATGCAGCTGCATCTGCCTCTACTCAAGGTCAGGAAAGGAGATCCAAGAAGAAACAAGATCAACAAGCTTCCTCCTCTGCTCCACCAAGCGATGATCCAGTGATCCAAGAGAAAAGTAATGATTAGATGTCTATGTATTTGATTACTTTTGTATTTGAATCATGTATTTAAACATATGTATTCGATGTTTATATTAAGATTAATGCGTTTCTGTTTTGATTATTAACTAAATGGTTGATGTGTTGCATGTTTAAATCAAACAGATCCAAACTATCAAAGGGATGAGTTCGATGTTGCTCCCCTTCAGCAGATCAAGACTCAGTTAACTATGATTCTTGATCTGCAAGGGATCGTCAGGAGGTCGATGAGTTATACCCCGGAAGAAGGGGAAATAATTCACGATCTATCAAATGAGCAACTAGCTGAGATCTTCAAGCTAAATCCCGATGAGATTGTGAAGGAAGCTCCAACGTGCGACTCGACAAGTGACGAAGAGCTAAACGACGTGGATGAAATAGAAATAGAAGATGTCACTGCAGAGCACTACCCTCAGTATGCTGACAAAGAGGGAAATGTGGTCCCCAATCTGGGTGAATCCCTTGTTAGCGATACTTTTGAGGTGCTAGATAAGATGGAGCAGGAGTCAGAGAAGACAGAGGGAACGGCCCAAGCCTCAAACGATGATGTTGACATACGAAAGGCTGAATGGGCTGCTTGTTTTGAAGAAGTTAGAGCCCAACGAGCTGCACCTAAACATGACGCCTACACCCAACTCTACAGAGTTAAGAAACATCATAACGTGTCGGGCAGGATTATAGCATGGGCATATTATGAGGACCTAAACGTCTATGCAATTAAGAGGGAAAAGGGCATAGAGTACTTTAGATTCCCACATGATCTAAAGACTCTACCAGGTTTTGAGCTCAACCAGCTGGCCAAACTGAAGCTGTTGTATGCTGACCCTCGAAAGATGTCAGGCTGGTTTGAGGCTGCGCTAAGGAAGGAGTACCACACCAGGTGGGTTAACTTCAGACCCCAACAACCTACAAGGTACATCAGAAGGTCTGAAGTTGATGCCATTACTGGAAAGCCAAAGATAGTGTTGAAGTGGAGTCCTCCACGCACGATGTCAAGAATCCCGCTCAGGGAAATGCCTCAGGACTTCACTCCACACTTTAACTGGTGGTACTACGATTAGAGGACAGGAGAAGCGGTCATAGTCCTAAAAAAAGAGGGACAAATGGATACTATCAGGGTATTTGACCCAATGTGGCTTACCAACTTGTCAGCTAATGATGTCTACACTCTATACAAGTGGCCACTGTTCTATGATACGCAGGATATAGTACAAGCCCTCCAGTTCCAGAACGTCATAAGACTCTGCTTTGCGTTTGAGATTCACGCAGGAGTCACAAAAGAGGATAAGTACAAAAAGTATGAGGAGGTGATGAAGAAAACAAGACATTAGAGAGATCTAGGTCCAAGGGGGAGTTTGTTGATACATGTATGTACCTAGATCATGATATGAATGTAATAGATCTTGTTTGTCTGATTCGATGTAATGTTTGGAATGATTAATGAAATGATATTGGTTGTTTGTGATTTATAATGTTTAATATTTCATTAATGATTCGATGTTGAATTGGTTAAATAGGTTTGTGATTGTTTGAATTGATACACATAATGTTACATTAATTAATACATTCAAACTTAACAAAATGAAGTTCTCATGCAAATGGCCCATGCGAATGGATCATACGCATGAATAACTTCATACGAATGACTCAGTCGCACGACTGAACCAGGAGACTGGATCAGTCGTATGATTGTAATATAAGATTGACTCAGTCGCACGACTGAACACTCAGTCGTGCGGATGAATCAACCGCATGGTTCAATCGCACGACTGAACCATACTTATGGTTCAGTCGCACGAATGAACAATACTAACCAATAAATACAACCCAATTCGTGGAAAAACGGAAGCATTCATTCTATTTCGACTCCAGACGTACCCTAGCCGTCCAGAAGCCTCCAAGTTGATACTCCAAGTTCATAGAACGCTGTAAATCGATTACTAATCGATTCTTAACATTTGATTCAATACTTTATTGATTCTATGTGCGTTCTCACTGATTGGATCGCCAATCAAATAGGATTCCGCACTATTTGGTTTGGTTTACACGTTAATCATTCGGTATTTTGTTCAAATACCAGGTCCTAACACATTGACTAACTCAAGCTCAAGTTGTTTTAAGTACTCAAATCAACAAAGTCATAGGACAATGGAAGAAGTGCATCTGCCTAATAGAAGCCTGTGGCACTCAGGTAGTTGATCATTTTGATCCTATCTTCTTCTTTGTCTACCTGAGGTTCTTGTTGAACCTCATCTTCTTGTACAGGGCTTTCTTGAACTGGGGAGAGAGTAGGAGCATGCTTGTAGAGTCTTTTCTGTCTCTTCTCCTCTTTGAATTGGAGAAGTAACCTTGCATCCTCTTTTTCTTTCATCTCTCTTGACACTTCCATGTCAGCAAGTTCATTTAGTTGTTTTAAGGGGAGAGAAATGATTTCATCAATGTTATAGTTCCTTGTCTGCATGTAAGTAATCCTGACTGCCCTCAACTCATCATCCTGAGTATTTGGTCTGGGGGCAGCCCTGATTGCAGCTTGCATAAAACCTGAAGACCCAGAGGAACTTTCTCCCCTTAGCTTCCTCTTCCTCTCTCTCTCTTCTTCCTCAATTTCCTCAGGAGTCAAAATCTTATTCCCTTTGTCACCCACAGACCTTTGTGACTCAGGGTGGATAGAGGTTTGGCCTTCATTGCTTGGTGTAGCATCCATGCTCTGGCCAGAGAGAGGCTGAGAAACACCTTCACCAGCAGGTGTCTCAGAAGGAATGTGGATCTCTGCAGTAGTTGATGATGATGAGACAGGGGTCTCAGGTTCTGCCACTGGGCCTTCAGTCAAGGTTTCCCCTATGAAACTAATCTTAGGGTCCACCTCAACATCCAGTTGGCCGATGGCATTACCTGATTGCCTAAGTCTCCTTCTTAAGCTAAACTCTGCAGTGATCCTGTCTTGGATTCTTTGAGCCGATCTGTCAGCTTGTCTTGAGTTGCTTAGGTTGACAAGTGGCATATTGACTAGATCCAGACCTTCATAGAAGTTCAAATTTTGAAAGTCAAATACTTCTTGTTGCCCTTGAACTTTGTGAAGAGTAAGGGCTCTTCTATCAGCATCATACCTCCACCTTATGATGTAGTTTGAAGTTCCTTGAGGTGGGGATGACACAGCCCTTGGAATACCTTCCTCAAAGAGACTCCTGATGATAGAGTCTATAGAGTCCACATTAATGTGAACTTGAGGAAGTTGCTGAGAATGCACAATTGCAAGTGAGGATGGTGAGTCCTCCATGTCTATTCTCTGTGAAGAACTCCCAGGTTCTGTGGCTACAATGACTTTCTCCCCCTTTTTGGTAGCATCACCCACTTGCATAGGTGAGCTAGAGGATAAATCAATCACATCCACAGGTTCTTGTGTTCCTGGTTGAGCTCTTCTTAAAGGTCTCCCAGCTAGTTTTTCCTTAAGATATGAAATCTCAAGTTGTTGATCATTGACCCTGTTGTGTAAGGTAGTCACCTGAGATTCAAGGTGACTGACCTTTGAGACTAGGTAAGTGCATGTTTTAGACAATTTGTGCACCATTTGTCTCAGATTCCCCTCTTCTTCATCAGAAGAATCATTGGGGGATGAGATGATTGGACCAAAGTCCTCTCTCTCACCACCAGCTAGAGGTTTTTGGCTGCTGGTTTTCCTCTGCTCACTGGCAATCTCAGTTGAGATGTCAGTGGGCTGAGTTGCCATGGTTGAGGTCTTAATGATGTAATCACTGGCAGAAGTGAGAGCCTCTTCCATATGGACATCCTGAACAGGTTCAGAAGTGTCCACCTCAGTTATAGGTGACTGATGTGGGCTAGACTGAGGAGACTCAGGAGTACTCATCTCTTTTGAGTAGGGGAAGAAAAGAGAGACTCATGGTCACTGAATCCTAAGTATTCATTAGTATAAAAGGATAGGTTGGGAATGGGTTGATTTAGATCTAAAGGCTGGGGATGGTAACTGTCCCCTGAAGGTTGTTCACTTGAGTGTTAAGACTCAGAGTGAAGGCTTAAGGCTGTTGGGCTTGTGAGCTCATCAAGGTGAGCATAAGGAACCTCAGCCCTAATAGTTGAAGAGATGGGAGTGGTTTGCTCCTCAGGGGAAGTGGGAGCTCTAGTGTCCACTTCCTCCTGTAAAGGTCAGTATATGGGGACCTGCACAGACTCAATAGCTTAAGCAGGGGTTCGTTTGGATTTTCTTTGGTAGGTGAGGGTTACTTGAGGCCTTTTTAGTGGTAAAGAGATAGAAGGTGTGGGTTCAACACTAGCTTGTGTTGCTAGGTTGTCACCTTGAGCAATGAGCTCTAACATTTTGGGGACAAGGGCTGTTTCTACCCCTGAGAAGCCTAAAGTTGGCTTCTTCATGATTTTAAAGATGCCGGGCTTTATCTGTCCCAATTTAAGAATATTATCTGTTTCCATCAACTGTGTGACCAGTTCACAGTTGAGAATGTGTTGAACATATCTAGGAAACATATAATACTCTAAGGAGTCCAAGTTAGCAAGTAAATTGATATAGACAAATTGAGAGTACCTGAACTTGGCCCCTTGAACCATTCCATGCACTATGAAGGAGAGATCCTCAGGAATCTGGTCCCACCCTCCATGCTTGTTTGACAAGCTGTGGATAACCACATGGAGTAGATATTTCCACTGGGATGAGACCTTCCCTTTCCTGAAGGTCTTTACAGAGAAATCTCCCTCATAGCCCATCTGCTCAAAGGAATGATTGACAGCTTCCTTTGGGAAGGACAACTCACCTTCTTCATCATCCAACTGCAAATGAGTGTTGATGATGGCCAGAGTGATGAAGATTGTCCTCCCTTGCACTGTGGCAGACAGTGCCTTCTCCCCATCCATGATGACCTCTTGGCAGGTCTTCCAAAATTCAAGCAGATGATCCTCATACATAGTAGGATCAATGGTTAGGGAGGTGAAGTAATTTGAAAGAGTTAAGAATTGGCAAATCTCTGAGAAACTTTCATCTTTCTCAGAGCTTAACAGAGCAACCTGGTTGTGTTGCCTGTGAAGTTGCATGGAGAAATCTGGGTTGTTTCTGCGGTTAAGGTTGGCCATTTGAGAAGCTTACGGTTGAAGAAAGGTAAAAAGCAAAGGCGGTTTTGGGAATTAGGTTTGAGGAATAGTAGAATTAAGAAGATAGTGAGGAAGAGGGGGAACCGTTGGGTATTTATGTGAAAAGGGATTTGAACCAAAGTTAATGAAAGAGGATAAACTTTGAAATCCGAAAGTCGGTCCCACCTCTGAAAAAGTAGTTTACTTTTGCTCAAAAAGTAGTTTTCTTGGAATTCGAAAAGCTTCCGAAGGTAAATTATCTTCGGAAGTTTTAATGAAAAAGCTTCCGAAGCTAAAATGACTTCGGAAGATTTTCCTGAGAGTCTTGAAAATTTTGCTTTGGAAGAGAAATAAACACTTAAATGCTTTGTATATAAAACAACAAAGCTTCCGAGAGTTAATTTTGCTTCAGAAGGAAAAAGTCCTTAAAAACAAATAAGTGTCTGAGACAAGTATTTAAGCTTCGGAAGATAGATTTAGACTTCTTTCGAAGGTAAAATTTCTTAGACAGTTATTTATTTTGAAGACATGATTTTCTTCCGAAGGTAAATTATCTTCCAAAGGATCAGAAAGTTTTCAAGAATCTAAGGAAAGTCTTCAAAAAGGATTTGATATCCAAAGAAAACATGAGCTTATGAAAGTGATGAACTAGACAACTTAGGACACACATATTTTAAGAAATAATTAGAATTAGTTTTAAGAAAAGATCTACTCAAAGTTAATCATCCCAATAGCTGATATTAGATATTTAAATCTCTGTTCATCAAAAGCTTTTGTAAACAGATCAGCATATTGTTCATCTGTATGAACTTTGACTAGTTTAATTAATCCCTTTTCATAGTTATCTCTTATTAAATGATACCTGATATTGATGTGTTTGGTCCTTGAGTGCTGCACAGGGTTCTCAGTGATAGAGATAGCACTATTGTTGTCTATGTGGATAGGAGTCTCCTTGAAGTTAAATCCATAGTCTAGCATCTGATTTTGAAATCCAAAGCACTTGAGCACAGCAACTTGCAGCAGCAATGTATTCAGCCTCAGCAGTTGATGTAGACACACAAGATTGTTTCTTGCATTGCCATGAGACAACCCTTCCACCAAGGAATTGACATCCCCCAGATGTAGACTTTGCAGTCATGTTGCAACCACCATAATCACTATCTGTATAAGCATACAGATTGAAGTCAGGATTCTTTGGATACCATAAACCAAGTGTTGAAGCACCTTTGAGGTATCTTAAAATCCTTTTGACAGTGATGAGGTGAGACATCTTAGGGTTGGCTTGATATCTTGCACAAATACATGTAGCAAACATGATATCAGGCCTGCTAGCTGTAAGATACATAAGAGACCCAATCATAGCCCTGTATAAATGTTCATCTACACACTCCCCCTCAAGATCAGGTCCAAGGGAGTGGTTTCTGGCTATGGGTGTCTTAGCAATCTTACAATCAGTCATGTTGAACCTCTTGAGTATGTCCTGAACATACTTTGACTGACTTATGAAAATGCCATCTTCAACTTGCTTCACTTGAATTCCCAGAAAGAAATTGAGTTCTCCCATTGCACTCATTTCAAATCTGTCTTTCATCAGCTTCTCAAAGTCTTTGCAGAGCTTTGGATTAGTTGAACCAAAGATGATGTCATCTACATACACTTGAACTAGCAATAAGTCATTTCCCTTTCCTTTGATGAAGAGAGTTCCATCTATAGTACCTCTCCTGTATCCATGTTTACAAAGATACTCAGACAATGTCTCATACCACTTCCTGGGTGCCTGATGCAGCCCATAAAGAGCTTTGTCAAGCTTGCAGACATAATCAGGATGATCAGGATCTACAAAACCAGGTGGCTGTTTGACATAAACCTCTTCATCAATCACTCCATACAGAAAAGCACACTTTACATCAAGTTGAAAGACCTTGAAGTTCTTGGATGCAGCAAATGCCAGGAATATCCTAACAGCTTCTAATCTTGCTACAGGAGCAAAGACATCAGTGTAGTCAATCCCTTCTTCTTGTGTGTATCCTTGAACAACTAGTCTTGCCTTGTTCTTGATGATAATGCCTCTATCATCCTTCTTATTCCTAAACACCCATTTGGTTCCAATGGTAGTCTCCCATGAGGAAGAGGACAAAGGTTCCAAACTTTTTGCCTTTTGAATTAAAGCAACTCTTGTTGCATAGCTTCAACCCAACTTCCATCCTTTAGAGCTTCATCAACTTTCTTTGGCTCTATCTGGGATAAGAAACAAGAGTGAAGACAAACATTTGCTTCATGGGTTTGTCCTCTTGTTCTTACCCCTGTGACAACATCTCCAATGATGTTTGTGGTGGGGTGAGACTTGTGGATCCTTAGCTGAGGGATCACAGCAAGTTGCTGAGAAAGATCCAAATTTGAGAAATTTAGATCTGGCATAGATGATTCACCCTCCATAGCACCACACTTATCAAGATTAACTTGATCCAATGAGTGTGTGACATCATTGATGTTGTCATCTATGGTGTGGTTATTAGCATCAAGGAATTCCTGATCACTTTCACCATCACCATTGTTGTCTTCCACAATTGAGGTATCTTTATCTGGTGTGGAACTTCTGAGTGGAATTTGAAGGCACCCCAGATGTATCAGCTGAATTTGTCATTGTAGTGCTGATAGAAACCTCATTTGCTGAAGTAGTTCCAACTGGAGCTGAAGATGTATGAGTTGAAGGTCTTCCTAGCTCAAATCTTGGATCAGGATCACCTGTATTTAATTTTCTGCAGATCCTGAAACATGCTCACAAGATTTGTTAAAACAGTTGGTAACTAAATCAAGATCAAACAGCCAATCCGGACCAGAACCAGCCACACAAGGAGTGTGCTCATTGAAAGTCACATTGGCTGACTCCTCAACAATTCTAGTTCTGAGATTGTATACTCTATAAGCTTTAGCTTGAGAAGAGTATCCAATGAATGTCCATCATCTGATTTCTCAGCAAACTTGGCAATTTGATCTTTGGTATTCAAGATGGTGCAGGGACATCCAAATGACCTGAGAAAACCAATGAAAGGTTTTCTCTTGTGCCAAAGTTCATAAGGAGTCTTACCATGTGTCTTAACTACTAAAACTCTGTTTTGCACATAGCAAGGCAGTGTTTACTGCCTCTGCCCAGAAGGTGATGGCAGTTTAGAGTCAGACAACATAGTTCTTGCAGCTTCAATTAGTGTCCTGTTTCTCCTCTCAGCAACACCATTTTGCTGAGGAGTCCTGGGAGCACTATATTGTCTTGTAATACCTTTTTCATCACAAAATGTATCAAGGATTTGATTCTTGAATTCAGTCCCTTGATCACATCTTATGTTTTGACCTTGTGATCACTTTGATTCTCAATTTTTAAGATGAAATTCTTCAGAATCTCAGGGGTTTCATCCTTAGTTCTAAGAAAGAAAACCCAAGTGAATCTTGTAAAATCATCTGTGATCACCAAACAATAAGAGGTCCTTCCTAGACTCATTACACTGGTGGGGCCAAAGAGATCCATATGTAATAAGTGTAGGGGAGTAGTGAGAGTTCTTTTCCTTAGGCTTGTGAGATACCTTATGTTGCTTCCCTTTCAGGCATGCAACACAATGATCATCACTTGTAAACTCTTTCTTTGGCATTCCAGTTACCAATCATGTTTAATTAGTTTATTCATGTTTTAAAGTTTACATGGCACATTCTTTTGCCATAGGAAAGACTCATCACTATTTGCTTTAGACAGAAAGCATGAAACTTCTCCGGAGGGAGATGTTTCTTGCAAGTCCATCTTGTACATGTTCCCTTTCCTGGGGCTCTAAGCAGGATGTGCTCATGAGGAATGACCACTCCAGGCTTGAGAACAATGCACTCATGCTCAGTAAAGAGCATGTTATGACTCTGATCACAAAATTGGGATACACTCAGAAGATTGTACCCAAGCTCCTTGACAAAGTTTACCTTTTCAATGCTGAGCTTACCATTTGTGACCTTGCCCCTTCCAAAATGTAACCACCTTCATCTCCTCCAAAAGCAACTGGTCCTCCATCAATCCTCTCAAAGTTATGGAGTAGTGACCTATTGCCTGTCATGTGCCTGGAACAGCCACTATCAATGATCCAGACATTCTTGTTTGTCTTGAGTTGTTCCTGCACAAAAAAAATGATTAGTTACATTTGGAAACCCAAGCCTTACTTGTCTTGGGCTCACTAAGTATAATAGAAGGTAATGCAACAGTAATAGATCCTATGGTTGTGCTAGAAGGATCTTGAGCTGTTGTTGATGGAGAAACTTCAGTCACTTGGTCTTTCTTAGACTTCACACCACCTTTGGAGTCTTGGACTTGACCTTCAAAACCTCGGAAGCTTTTGGGACTTCGGAAGTTTTGATGACTGAACCTTCGGAAGATTCTACAGTCACTGCAGCAGACTTCAGTGCTTCGGAAGAATTCCTTTCTTCCGAGACCAACTTTTCTTCCGAAGGTAATTTTCCATTTGCCTTCTTCTTTGATTTGGAGCTTCCGAAGGAAACAGACTTTCCTTCCGAAGCTTGAATCTTCTTGAAACTCTTTGAAGTCTTTGTCTTGGTCATATGGACAGTACTTTTAGGATTGTATGGACAATCCTTAGCAATGTGAGAGGTACTTTCACACATGACACACAACATTTTCTTCTTCACAAGAGTCTCCTTATGAGAGCAAGATTGTCTTTGGTCACATCCCTTCTCCACCCTCATCTTTGTAGATGCTGAGACAGTTCTTTTGGGCTGTGAACTGTTCTTGGAGTTTGATGGTCCAGCTGTGCAGCAGTGGTACACAGCAGATCAGTCTTCTTCTTGGTACTGAGATGATTTGAACAAGAACCAGAACTCTTAGCTGAGGAGTTTTGGTTGATGTCTTCAGTCTTTACTACTTTAAACCCTGCAGAGATAAAAACTTGTTTCTGCTTAGAGTCAAAAGTAGCCTTGATCTCTTGAGCCTTCTTTGCTTTTCTTTTGCTCTTCCTGATCAAGTTCTTTCTCATTGACTTGGTCATCAAAGTAGTCTTCTTTTCTTCAAAAGGATAGTGGCCCTTCTTAGAATCCTCCTCTTCACTCTTCTCAGAGGAATTCTTCACTATCTCTTCTTCATCCTCTTCACTTATAGGATCTATCAAGGAAGCTCATCTTCACAAGTTCCACACCTAGGAGATCTTACAGACAAGATTGTGTGTGGAGGAGCTATCTCATTGGATCCCAGTCCCTGTCTATTTTGATAACATACCTTGTTGTGCAGGGATGAGGATATCATGTTCTTGAAGGTCTCTTCTTCAAGAATACTCTTTTCTGCCCTGGCTTTGCTGATCACAAGCTCAGCCTGGCACTCAGTCAGCTTGGTTATGAGATCTTTAATTTGAGTCCTAAAATCTGTATGCTTATGTTTTAGAACTAAAATGGTTTTCTCTAAGTCCTCTATCTTTAGTTTATAATCATTTTCAGACTTTCTAAAATCAGATTATAAAATGTTTAAGGAGTCAAGATCAGATCTCATTTCCAAGTTATAGGACCTATATCTGTTAACTTTAACAATGCATTCAAGAGTACAGAGATGTTCCAATACCTTGGCTTCATCATGATCTGCCATTAGTGCTTGGTTTGGAGAAGCATCTTCCACCTGAAAGCTCCAGTCAAAGCCTCCTTCTTCAACAGCAACAACAGCTTGTTGCTTTGGCTTCTCATTCTGAAAGGCTTTGTCAGTGTAGTTTGGTCTGGTTTCTGCTTGGCCACCATTTATTTTAGGTGCCTTACACTCTCTAGCAAAGTGGCCCATCAAGTTACAGTTGTAACACTTGACTTTGCTTTTATCCAAGCCAAACTTTCCACTGGTTTCATTGCTTGGAAACCTCCTTCCAGTTCTCTTGTAGAACTTCTTGGCTCTATAAGTGAGAAGAGCCATCTGCTGGACTATTTCCATATATTCCAGATCATCTGGATGGATACAATCCAGGTCTTCAAGAGTGAAAAGAGAGTTGCCACAACTTTCATCAGAAGACACAAAGGCTTGAGAAGAGCTTGTCTCTTGGAATGGGCTTCCTTGAGTGTAGTTCTCCCTGGGTGTCTCTGGGAAGGTGATGAAAGGACCCTTTGATGAGTTGTCAGGGTAGCATATGAGATGATGTTAGGGTTCTATGCTATCCCTTTCAACTACATGCAGGGCTAAACCCAATTGATTGTTGGAGTTGCCAGATGAACCTTGCATGTTCATCTCCATCTGGTAGCCACTGAGAATCCCATATAACTCTGTCAGAGTAAGAGTTTTGAGATTTTCAATCCTCTTGATCACCACACAATAGTGTGTCCATTGCCTAGGAAGTGAGGACATAAACTTCCTTACAATGTCTCTGTTTTCAAGAGGAACTCCTCCATCCACAAGGGTATCCACTATCTCAACATACCTAAAGTATTGTTGAGTCATGGTTTCACCTGTTTTGAAAGTGAAGTTTTCAAACTGCTACTTCAGGAGATCCTTCTTGTTCTCCTTGGCTTCAGAGGAACCTTCATACATCAGTTTTAGTGCATCCAACAGCTGTTTAGCTATTTTGCACTTCTTGAAATCTTTGTACACAGAGTTTGGAAGGGCAGTTTGAATAGCAGTCATGGCTTTTCTATCAATATCTACTCTCTTCCTATCTTCATCAGAGTAGTTAGCCACATCTTTGGGGATCATACCAGCACCAGTAGCAGAAGGAGTGCTGGGTACGAAAGGTCCATTTTCAACAAATTCCCACATCCTTCCATTCTTGAGTCATCAGTCTTTGAAATGGATGCCATTTTGAAAGTTTAGTATTTGTGTGTGTGAGGGATCTTAAGATGGTGAGATCTTATATCAAGAGCCTGAAAAGCTCTGATACCAATTGCAGGACCGATGAAGGGCTTGACAATTACAACTCAACAACACAAAGAGGAGATTAACCAAACTTGATCAAACAGTAAACTAGATTCACCATAATAATGATACTAAGAACACAAGTAACAAGTAAGAGACAGAACAAGAGAGTTGGGTTTCAAGGATGCAGTATATTGCTTTCTCAAGTTCTATTACAAGTGTTACAAAGCATAGAGAAAGATACTAGAACATGGAATACTTATACTACAACCTACAGCCGGCTATACTTTGAAAGCCAGCTGGATACAATTGACTAGACACAAACAAAATCAATTGTAGAATCAAAAGGCATATCTGCCTTTTGACCTTGTGACTATGACATGCCATAGCTCACATCCTTATCTATTACAAAAGGATAAAGTACATAAAGTAGAAGGTTACAGACTCAAGACCTCAATGTACAGTTACCAAAAGCATGGACCTTTTCACCAACTCATGTAAGTTGGTGACTTTACAGAGATGCAGCGAAAAGGTGTCCAGCTTTATGGAACAGTACATCATATAAAGCATGTTACTAAAAGTCTTCGGAAGAAACTATCTTCATAAGATGAAGCTTTGGAAGACTTTGTCTCTGAGGCTTCGAAAGACTTCATATTTGGCTTTGGAAGATATTAGTCTTGGCTTCGGAAGATTTTACACTTAGAATATTTCTAGTGCATGGTGTAAATTTTCCGAAGTAATTTTACTTCAGTTCTTTAGTGCATTGCTTGCAGAGAGACTTTGGATGTTTTGGTTTGCATCAGACTTAAAGGAATCCTTACATGTGTCATGATAGACTTCAAAGATTGCTACAAAGGGTCGAAAGATCCTACTTACAAGCAGATGAAGAAACACTAGCGGTAGTCGGACAGCTAGAAAGATATACTAATTTATTGAGTGTTCAATGGAAGCGTTTATTCTCAGGAAATAGACCTTCCGTTTATGAACTAACTCTTGAATTTTTAGCATCTTTCAAATTTAGCATGAAAGACTCTGACCCGTGGGATGATAGTGCAGTTTCATTCAGACTAGCTGGGCATTGGTATAAAACATCCATTGCCTTGTTCGGTGTCTATCTCGGAATCTACACGGAACAAGAAATGGAGGAGGAGGCAATATCTGGAATGCCGGCGTACCATACCTTCCCGGACGAGGAAAGTAAAGACGCGGAAAGTGGTGCAATGAGGAAAGCATTTTGGGAGCGGATTGGAACCAGAGGGTTCAACTCGAGTAAAACAAAAAGCAGTCAGATACGAGACCCGATGCTGCGATACATTCATCGGTTACTTAGTGATTCCATAACAGCTCGTGGTCAAAGCGAGGGAGTTGTTAATTTGAGGGACTTGTTTATTTTATATTGTATGGTTAATCAGTTGCCATGTAATATTGGGTATTTGTTTTGTTCTTTTTGCCAGGAATGCGATTGCAGGTGCTCCAACACCCATGTTTGGAGGAAGCTGGATTTTGAACTTATACGAAAGCTATGGTTATAACACTGAGGGAACCGTAGGAGTGATGCCGGGACTGTTAGACTTGAGCATTTGTACAAGTATGTACATGGTGACAAGCCTACCAAATGGGCAGCCGAGATTCATGGATAAGAAGGGAAAAATCTGGGATCCGGCGGATCCCGAAGAAATAATCATGGACCTCGACGTGCCGATACAACCGGAAGGATCCGGAGCTGGATCTTCAAGTTCACGTACAAGGGAATTCCCAACCATGTTAGACCTTTATGAGTCAATCCAAACCACCAGCGACCATGCAAGGCGATCATTTGAATATGCCCAACGAGCCTTCAACCGAGTCGAAAATCTGCATTCCCGAGTCGATGACCTGAGCAATGATGTCACGTACATCAGAAACTGAATGTACCACGAGTGGGGGGATATACCACCGCAAAGCCCTTGAAAACCGTATCAATTTCGGGGCCCCGGCACAGTTGTTTCGTGCCAATCTATCTTTTAATTTTTGTCGTTTTGTTTTTATTTTGTGTGTTTAGGATTTCAATGCTTTCAATAAATTGGTGACATTTCAGGTGATACCGAGGATTCTAACAACGCGAGGGCAACCAAACACAAGTGAAAAATTCATCATTTTTAGGGGAGTTATTTCATTACCTTTTCTCGATCTTGAATATGTTAATCACATTGAGGACAATGTGAATTTTAAGTATGGGGATGAGAGTAATGCATTTGACTTTGCTAAAAAGGTCCAAATTTAAAACTTTAAGAAAAGATCACTTACTAAGTAATTTTTGTGACAAGAAACCAAAAATCTAATATAATTTCTGATAAACCAAATTATAAATATACGTTTTCGAGAAATAAAAAAGTAAATCCATGACGTCCAAATAAAATTGAAAATATTTTTTGTGATATTCTAGTAAAATATTTAATCATGTAAAATGAAACACTTTTACCCAATTCCATCCGTATATGAGTTTATTTTTGAGCCTTAAACAAGCTTTTGCAAATTGCAATTCTACTTTCATTCTGGATTTAATTGAGGGTGCCATATGATACGTGTGATTAGAACTTGCTTTGGGTATACATTTCAAGACCTTAATTAGTATTTGTTGCATAAAAATGAGTTAGGCACTAGGAAACCTTAACCATTCGAGCCCCAACCATTGTCTTTAATTTTCCTTACCCGAACGTCAACCCTAGTTAGCCCCGTTGAGCTTAAACGTTTTTATCTTTCAATCACCCGAGTCACCAAGTCACTTAGCCAAAAAGCCTTCAACAAAACCCGTTTTCCGTTAAAGACACGTTTTTGGCTTTAAAAAAATTGGTCTTTTACCGGCAGACCTTAAAGAACTAGAATTCATTCTTTTGATTTCAATTTGCTTTGTTGCCTTCATCACGCAAAACCGGGACTTCCCCCGAAAATCGACGAACAAATTTTCAATCTCACGTTTGACGCAAGAAAGAAATGGTGAAAAAAGGAACATGTATTTTGTATGATTTCAAAAAATTCTATAAAGAGACGGGCAAAAAGATATGAAAGATGCCTGAATTGTGGAAATTGATCCCATAATGGAAAATGCAAAAAGAATCAAACTGAATCTCAATACGAATACACAGAACTAATCCAATTGGGTGTTATTAGACTTCAAGCCGAACGATCCTTGAGAAAGGAAAGTTTTGTGTATCTTCGGGTAAAAGATGAAGTATGGTTCTTGAAAGCAAAATACGGTCTTGACAATCTGACCTTAAACGAGTCCTCAAGCTAGCATATCCCTTCTAGCTTGAAGTATTGTATATGGAACCTTTATTGCTTTCCTTGTAGTTTATGTTAGAAAAATAAACCAAGACCGTCGTCTTTAGCAATTAGCCACTTTTTCCAAATAATCCATACCCGAGCCCGAGCCAAGTTACAACCCATAAAAGACCTAATGATTTATGCAAGTAAATATCTAAGTAGGTGGAGATTTGATCCCTTAACAAGCATATGATTTCACACGTATTCATACTAGGCAATTGAGTGTATTAGTCATACTTAATCCTGATTATGACTCCATATATTTAGCCGAGTGTAAGTGCATCTTGTGAGAAGTGTGGATTTTTACATGATAATAATCTTTACTAACCAACCTCTTGCTTGCTAGGATATCATTTTACATGTGCTTAGAATATTTATATTTGGATGAAAATAATGTTTACTTGCGTATTTCTCGAAAGACATGTTTATAATTTAATTTATTTGGTTTTTGGTGGAATTATCATTTTAAGTGATTTTTGCTTGAGGAAAAGCAAACTTCAAGTGTAGGGATATTTGATGTGCTCCAAATTATACATAAAAATCCTATCAAAAGCACATCAATTATTCCTTAATATCTTCTTTAAAATAATGAAATTATACTTAAAAGTGTTAAATTGTGTTTTTATGTGTTTAAAAGGGCAAGATGGACAAAAGAAGCATATTCAACAAGAAATTGAAGTGATCCGAGCTTTGGAGTCCAAGCATGGGGCCGTGCCTCATTAAGCACGCCCCCATGCCTTGCCAGAAACACACCCCCGTGCTAAATGAACACACCTCCGTGCTTAGACATCTGACAAGGACAAAAGTACTGTCCCCTAAAAGTAGACACGGGGTCGTGCCCCATAAGGCACGGGGTCGTGCCCCACCTCCAACACGGGGCCGTGCCCCATTTAGCACGGGGCCGTGCCCGACACAACCTGCATGTACGAGCCGACCAACTTTCGTAAGCATTGTACTAGCACGGGGCCGTGTTTAAACACTCCGGAAAGCCTATAAATAGAAGTCTAAGTTCACCATTTTTGGCAAGCTTTGGTGGGAGAGTTACTCTGTATAATTCTCTTGGGAATCAAGACTTCAAGATCATTTTGAAGCTCGGGAGGTGCATACAACACTTGGAAGAAGCTTGGAATCCTCTAAACGTCATCCATTGTGGATTATCGGTTTGATTGTTCCATTTCACCGATGATTACATATCTATCTTCTTTGTTATCTGTTGTTTTGTTCAAGCTCATTATGAGCTAAACTCTATTTATCATCCTAATTGGATGAAACTTATGTAATTTGTGATGAACTAATGGTGTGATAAATATTATGTTAATGTTATGGTGGTCTTGGCTATTGATGGGTAGCATCTACATTTGAACGGGAAGTTATAAATTTATGGTTTGTGATTGTGATCGTCATACAAAGTTTATGACATCTCATATTTTTGTTATATTAAAAGTTAACTTTGTTAATTTTTGTAAGAACCTTTTATGTCAATTTTGAAAATTTTGAGGACTTATAATTAATTTGGTGATTAACAAATTAATTTAATGAATAATAATATTATTATAAGTGTTGCAATGATGTTTAATGCTATGAAACTTAAAACGACAATAATAATAACAATAATAATAATAACAACAATAATAATAATATTATTAATAATAATATTAATAATAATGATGTTAATGATAATAATATTAATGGTAATCTAAGTTTTAAATTTTAAACTTGTAGATAATCCCTTTCTACATAAAATAATAACATTTAAAATTTCAGGGTTTATATTGTAATTTAATTTAAAACTAAAACAAAACCTTAAAACCCAAGTGACCACCTTGAAAACCACAGGGACCAGAGGTGTAATTTACCAAACCTAACCCCCCACCCTTTTCTCACTCTTCGTTTTTCCGGCAGCCGGCCGGCCAACTCCGGCGCGGCGCCGGCGAGTCCATTACTCACCAAAAACCACCGGATTTTATGCCAAATTCTACCAAACGTTTCATGGACACGATTCGAACTCGGGGATACGTTTTAATTCGGATTTAACATTGACTACATTCACTTTCAAATCGAAACCGAACCCTCATTCAAACTCAAAACCGTTCTACGCTTAAATCGTTGTAATTATCAAATTAATTACGTATACACGTTTCTGCAATCATCTTGAAACTAATGGTGCGTTCAATTTCACCTGAAACAACATTTAACGTATTAAAACCGATCTGAAACGATCGACCTTAAACGATATAGCCGTTGAGTACCAATCGATCGAATTGAAGCTATAAATTAGTGTATTCTTACTCGAATTGAGTTTCCTGAACTCCCTGTAAACCATAACTCAAGAAACACACACTCAAACAAACGAATCACAAGTCAAATTCATCGAAGGTTAACCGAAGCAACATCGAGACTAAAATCATTCATTCCGACCTTTACCAAGTAAGTGTAATACATCATTTCACTCGTTTTCGATAGGGGATTAAAAGCCCTAAGTTTATTTCAATTATCATAATCAATTCGATGATCAATTAGAATCAAATTGATTCTAGGGTTTATGTTAAATTTGGGGGATTTATCAGATAATGTTTATATTAAAATCGTTTGGATTATAAAAAGATATCGGGCTTTGGCCCACTGGTAAAGTAACCGGATCTCACAAAGGAGACCCGGGTACGATCCTTGTCCCCCTCAACTTTTTTTAAGCTCCTTTTCTTATAAATAAAATCACAAAAATTAACAATTTCTTATGAAATTAAATAAAAATTATTTTTGTTATTTAAATTTATACCATAAATTATTACATTAATTTCTATAAATAATAAACAATATAATCTTATGTTTTCATGTGAAAACAAGTATTATCTTTAAACCTTTTTAATTACAAATTAAATTACAGAAAAATTATAGTTAATATAAAAATCATTTTTGATAATTAATGTATTGATTTTTAGACACTAAAAATATTTTTTGCAATTTTTCTAATTTAAATATATTCATAAAAATATATATACATATATATATATATAAATATATTATTTAGTTATTCCTTATAAAATGGATTTAAAATGATGGTTTAAATTAATAAATTATCATGGATTCAAACGTTACTTTTAAAGGCGTAATTATCTCTAATGTTTATCTAACTCTTATATTTAAATTGTCTTGTTTTTTTTAAATAATTGAGTAATTATTAGTCTTGAAACAATAAATCTCTATAATAATAATAGGCATTATATTAATTAAAGTTTTATCATGATAATTGTAGAAATTATATATCTTATAATTTCGCAAATTATTTACAAATATTATTCTTCTTATAAAATATATTAACTAAAGGTTTAGATTAATAATTTATTATTAATCAACATGTTATTCCAACTAATTTTAAAGCTTCATTTATATTGAACCTTATCAATATTTATACTTAAATACAATTCTAGAATACTTAAATACATATATGATCCTTCTAATAGGTTTAAAATGAGAATAATTATTCTATAAATTTAGTTACTTGTCAAAGCTCCTTAAAACTATCAAAACCCCAATAATTAATAGAACGTTAATCTTATTATTAACTTTAATCTTTACCTTGTAATATATATGTTAGGTGCCTTGTAATGGATACGTTGGATCATCTTTTAATCTTTTATATCATCTTGAAATGCATATATCAATATGAGTATTTCCATACCCCTTTTTCTTATTTTCACACTTTGGGGTGAAACATGTTAACTTATACTATTGCACTTGTAAACTTATTTGAGACTTGTAAACCTATGGCAATTCATCTTGTAAAGTTGTGGTTAGTTGAACTTTCGTGGTTACCATGTTATGGCGTTATATGTACAATCATTAACTATTGCTAGCTCAGCGAAGTCATAGATCTATGGGCAAGACAAGCCTACTTTGGTTGATCCAAGTACACTTAGCTGATCGTATAATCTTGTAAACGTTTGAGACTTGTAAAACTTTGTCGAGGTTTGATTGTTGCATTGTTCATAACATCCCTAATCACTTTATTCACTAACTTATGACTTGAATTGCCATCTTTTATATACTTATGTATTGAAAACTATGGAATGCTCACCAATATTTTTATGTTGACCTTTTATTTTTAACATGTTTCAGGAATACCTCAAGTATGTTATCTACTCTTTGAAGCTTGCACATCTAGGAATGGACCTAGATAAATAAATGAAATAAGAATGATTTGTTACATTCTATGTTATGCTTTTAATTTCTTTGAGACTTATGTTTGTAATGTTACAATTGAATCTTATGATTAATATATTTGGATTTAATAAATAGCGTTATGTGGCTGTGAACAATCGTAACCCTCGCACCTCGACGTTTCCGCCGTCAAGGTTGGGGTGTGACAGATTGGTATCAGAGCCCATAACTATAGGGATTTAGGTTATTAGAAATGGTGACCTAGACTATAGTTGCATGAACCTCATAGAAAGATCCTTATACCTTTGTGCTTACATGTTGTTTGCATGCTACATAATGCTATGTCTTTTGTGCAACTTGATGCCTTAGCATAGGATTGCCTTATGTATGCTTAAACTTAGTTACTTGTCTCCCTAAACTTAACTTTAACTCTTTGATTCTCCCCGACAAATGAACTTCCTAAACCTATTCTCAACGACATGTGGAATCTACACTTATCATCTGGGTTCAATTCCTTAGACTCTATGTCTAATCTATGGAAATCTCATCAAGGTTTTGTTTCATAAACCAAAGAAATTTGTGTGACACATAGACACCTGTATTCTGGATTTCCTGGCAAAAGGCCTTCGGGCTAAGGCAAGCATGTCGTATAAATCTCATTGTGAGACCAGTTATGCTTACCTGGGGATTTCTGGGATGAGTGATAAACTATGGTCAACATACACAAGTCTCTATGGCAAATGGGTCAATTTACCTTGACGTGTCAACGATTTCAAATGGTAATGCGTTAACAAATGGAACCATCCTCTTTGTATCTTAAAAATCTTTGATTCCTTGAACAGGTATCTCTTCATTCCTATCATACATAATGTTCCTGTTAATATTGAACCTATCCTACATTTCAACCCTTACGTTTAAACACCGTTACACGTTGAGCGTTTCATATAACTATTTCTATATCTTGACCAACGTGAACATTGCAGGACCGTTTAAGGGCTTAACACAATTACAACACAACAACACAATGAGGAGAATAACTAATCTCTAATCAAACAGTGAACTGGGTAACCAAGTGATACTAAGAACACAAGTAAAGCAAAGAACAGAACAAGAGAGTAGGGTTTCAAGGAGGCAGTATATTGCTTTCTCAAGTTCTTTTACAAGTGTTACAAAGCATAAAGAAAAGATACAAGAACTTGAAATACTTATACTACAACCTACAGCCGGCCATACTTTGAAAGCCAGCTGGATACAATTGACTAGACACTAACAAAATCAATTGTAGGATCAAAAGGCATATCTGCCTTTTGACCTTGTGACTATGACATGCCATAGCTCACATCCTTATACAATACAAAAAGGATAAAGTACATAAAGTGGAAAGTTGAATACTCAAGACCTCAATGTACAGTTACCAAAAGCAAGCCCTTTTCACCAACTCATGTAAGTTGGTGACTTTACAGAGATGCAGCGGAAAAGGTGCTTTATGGAACAGTACATCAGATAAAGCATGTGTACTAAAAGTCTTCGGAAGAAATCTGTCTTCATAGGATGAGGCTTCGGAAGACTTTGTCTCTGAAGCTTCGGAAGACTTCATGTTTGGCTTCGGAAGATATTGGTCTTGGCTTCGGAAGATTTTACACTTAGAGTATTTTCTAATGCTTTGTGTAAAACTTCCGAAGCATTCTTCACTTCAGTACTTAGTGCATGTTGCTGAGACACTTAAGCTGTTTTGGGTTGCATCAGACTTCAGGAATCCTTACAAACTCCCCCTAGGCTGATGCTACCAAAACACTTGGAAGATCTTCAAATGTTGGTAGTCTTCAGTACAATCAGGACCATTCCTTTCTTCATGAGATGGTCAGGATCATCAAGACTTTCATAGTATCTTCTCATCTCAAAGAGATCATGCAGAGGTAAGTTGATTATGTCTTGCCATGAGTAGACATTCTCAACACCTTGATCTCTGATAACAGTCCATCTCTCTGGATTGGTAGAGTATGTCCAGGACAAGATGGGTGTCTCACTAGTTAGAGGAGCCACTTGAATAGGAGTTGATTGGGCTGCCTCATCATGCACTTCCTCAGGTTGATCTGATTCAGCCTGAGGTGCAGAGGTAGATGACTTTGGCTTCTTCTTCTTTGTCTTTGGTTTAGAAGCCATCCTCTTCTTCCTCTTGGTTGTCTTTAACTGAGAAGACTGGTCTGCAGCACCATGTTGATCATCAGTGTCTTTCTCAGTTGGGTGTTCCTCCCTCACAGGTTCAGAAGGAGAGGGAGTTTGACCCTGCCTAGGATCAGAAGATGAAGCTTGCTGGGGCTCAGCTGGAGGTGCTGGTTGAGGTGTCTCTGGTTGTTCAAACTTGACCTCCACTTCAGGTGGGACTTGACTTGGAAGAGAGTGCAAGTCAATAAGTTCTCCACTCTTAATCTTCTGCTTGATCACCCTAATATGCTCATCCATAGTGGATAGAGACATGGGGCCAAGTCTCCTTCCGGAGAATCCATACAGCTTCAAGAAGCTCACCATTCTTTGTCTGTCAGCAGACTTCTTTGCATTCTTTTGAATGGTGGCCCTTGACTTTGCAGCTTCTTCCCTTAGTTTCCTTTTGGTTGTCTTTCTTTCCTTGACTAACTCAAGCTCAAGTTGCTTTAGATACTCGAACTCAATGAAGTCATAGGACAAAGGGAGAAGTGCATCTGCCTGATAGAAGCCTGTGGCACTCAGGTAGTTGATCATCTTGATCCTATCTTCCTCTTTATCTACCTGAGGTTCTTGTGGAGCCACATCTTCCTGTGCAGGACTTTCTTGAACTGGTGAGAGAGTAGGAGCATGCTTGTAAAGTCTTTTCTGTCTCTTCTCCTCTTTGAGTTGGAGAAGTATCATTGCATCCTCTTTCTCCTTCAACTCTCTTGACACTTCTCTGTCAGCCAGTTCATTTAGTTCTTCTAAGGGGAGGGAGATGATCTCATCAATGTCATAGTTCCTGGTCTGTAAGTAGGTAATCCTGACTGCCCTTAACTCATCATCCTGAGTATTTGGTCTGGGGGCAGCCCTGATTGCAGCTTGCATGAAGCTAGATGACCCAGTGGAACTTTCTCCCCTTAGTCTCCTTTTCCTCTCTCTCTCTTCCTCCTCAATTTCCTCAGGAGTCATTATCCTTTTCCCTTTGTCACCAACAGACCTTTGTGACTCAGGGTGGATTGAAGCTTGGCCTTCATTGCTTGGAGTAGCTTCCATGCTCTGGCCAGAGAGAGGCTGAGAAACACCTTCACCAGCAGGTGTCTCAGATGGAGTTTGGACCTCAGCAGCAGTTGTTGATGATGAGACAGGGGTCTCAGGTTCTGTCACTGGGCCTTCAGTCAAGGTTTCCCCTATGAAACTAATCTTAGGGTCCACCTCAACATCCAGTTGACCGATGACATTGCCTGATTCCCTAAGTCTCCTTCTTAGAGAGAACTCTGCCATGATCCTGTCTTGGATTCTTTGAGCCAGCCTGTCAGCTTGTCTTGAATTGCTTGGATTGACAAGTGGCAGGTTGACTAAATCCAGTCTTTCATAAAAGCTCAGGCTTTGGAATTGAAAAACTTCTTGTTGGCCTTGAACTCTTTGAAGTATGAGGGCTCTTCTGTCATCATCATACCTCCACCTTATGATTTGATTGCTAGTTCCCAGTGGTGGAGATGAGACAGCCCTTGGTATGCCTTCCTCAAAGAGACTCCTGATGAGAGAGTCTATAGAGTCCACATTAATGTGAACTTGAGGAAGTTGCTGAGAATGCACAACAGCAAGTGAGGATGGTGAGTCCTCTATGTCCATTCTCTCTGAAGAACTCCCAGGTTCTGTGGTTGTAACAACTTTCTCCCCCTTTTTGGTAGCATCACCCACTTGCATAGGTGAGCTGGAGGATAAGTCAATCACTTCCACAGGTTCTTGTGTTCCTGGTTGAGCTCTCCTTAAAGGTCTCCCAGCTAGTTTTTCCTGCAGATATGAAATCTGGAGTTGCTGATCATTGACCCTGTTTTGTAAGGTAGTCACCTGAGATTCCAAGTGACTAACCTTAGAGACTAAATAGGTGCATGTTTTTGACAGTTTTTGCACCTTTAGTCTCAAATTCCCCTCATCTTCATCAGAAGATTCATTGGGGGATGAGATGATTGGACCAAAGTCCTCTCTCTCACCACCAGCTTGAGTTTCTTGGCTGCTGGTTTTCCTCTGCTCACTGGCAGCCTCAGTTGAGATGCCAATGGGCTGAGTTGCCATGGTTGAGGTCTTAATGATGTAATCACTTTCAAAAGTGAGAGCCTCTTCCATATGGACATCCTGAACAGGTTCAGAAGTGTCCACCTCAGTAACAGGTGACTGATGGGGGATAGACTGAGGAGAGTCAGAGGTACTCATCTCTCTTTGAGTAGGGGAGGAGAAGAGAGACTCATGGTACTCACTGAATCCTAAGTCTTCATCAGTGTAAAAGGATAGGTTGGGAATTGGTTGGTTGAGATCCAAAGGCTGGGGATGGTAGCTGTCCCCTGAAGGTTGTCCACTTGAGTGTTGAGACTCAGAGTGAAGGCTTAAGGTTGTTGGGCTATTGAGCTCATCAGGGTGAGCTTGAGGAACCTCAGCCCTGATAGGTGAAGTAATGGGAGTGGTTTGCTCCTCAGGAGAAGTGGGAGCTCTAGTGTCCACTTCTTCCTGTAAGGTTGAGTATTTGGGGGCCTGCACAGACTCAATAGTCTGAGCAGGGGTTCGTTTGGATTTTCTTTGGTAGGTGAGGGTGATTTCTGGTCTTTTTAATGGTAGGGACAAAAGAGGTGTGGGTTCAACACTAGCTTGTGTTGCTAGGTTGTCACCTTGAGCAATGAGCTCTAACATTTTTGGGACTAGGGCTGTTTCTACCCCAGAGAAGCCTACAGTTGGCTTCTTCATTATTTTAAAGATGCCGGGCTTCATCTGTCCCAATTTAAGAATATTACCTGTTTCCCTCAACTGTGAGCCCAGTTCACAGTTGAGAATGTGTTGAACATATCTAGGAAACATGTAATACTCTAAGGAGTCTAAGTTTGCAAGTAAATTAGTATAAACAAATTGTGAATACCTGAACTTGACCCCTTGAACCATTCCATGAACTATGAAGGAGAGATCCTCAGGAATCTGGTCCCATCCACCATGCTTGTTTGACAAGCTGTGGATAACCACATGGAGCAGGAATTTCCATTGGGATGAGACCTTCCCTTTCCTAAAGGTCTTTACAGAGAAATCTCCCTCATAGCCCATCTGCTCAAAAGAATGATTAACAGCTTCTTTTGGGAAGGACACCTCACCTTCTTCATCATCCAGCTGTAGATGTTGGTTAATGATGGCCGGAGTGATGAAGATTGTCCTCCCTTGCACTGTGGCAGACAGTGCCTTCTCCCCATCCATAATGACCTCTTGGCAGGTCTTCCAGAATTCAAGCAACTGATCCTCATATAGAGGAGGATCAATGGTCAGGGAGGTGAAGTAGTTTGACAGAGTCAAGAATTGGCAAATCTCTGAGAAACTTGCATCTTTCTCAGAGCTTAACAGAGCAACTTGATTATGTTGCCTGTGTAGTTGCATGGAGAAATCAGGGTTGTTTCTGCGGTTAAGGTTGGCCATTTCAGAAGCTTAAGGGTGAAGAAAGGTAGAAAGCAAAGGCGGTTTAGAGAATTAGGTTAGAGAAACAGTAGAATTGAGGAAGATAGTGGGAAAGAGGGGGAACCGTTGGGTATTTATATGAAAAGGGATTTGAACCAAAGTTAATGAAAGAGGATAAACTTTGAAATCCGAAAGTCGGTCCCACCTCTGAAAAGTAGTTTACTTTTGCTCAAAAAGTAGTTTTCTTGGAATTCGAAAAGCTTCCGAAGTTTATTTGTCTTCGGAAGTTTTGATTTAAAAAGCTTCCGAAGCTAAAATGGCTTCGGAAGATTTTCCTGAGAGTCTTGATAATTTATGCTTCGGAAGAGAAATAAACCTTGAATGCTTTGTATGAAAATAAACAAAGCTTCCGAAGGTTAATTTTGCTTCGGAAGGAAAAGGTTCTTGAAAATAGATAAGTGTCTGAGATAAGAATTTTAAGCTTCGGAAGATGAATTTACTTCTTCCGAAGGTAAAATCTCTTAGACAGTTATTTATTTTAAAGACATGTTTTTCTTCCGAAGATAAAATCTTTATCTTCCGAAGTATCAGAAATTTTCAAGAATCTAAGGAAAGTCTTCAAAAAGAATTTTACATCCAAAGAAAACATGAGCTTATGAAAGTGATGAACTAGACAACTTAGGACACACATATTTTAAGAAGAAATAATTAGAATTAGTTTTAATAAAAAGTCTACTCAAAGTTAATCATCCCAATAGCTGATATCAGATACTTAAATCTCTGTTCATCAAAAGCTTTGGTGAACAGATCAGCATATTGTTCATCTGTATGAACTTTGACTAGTTTAATTAATCCTTTTTCATAGTTATCTCTTATTAAATGATACCTGATGTTGATGTGTTTGGTCCTTGAGTGCTGCACAGGGTTCTCAGTGATAGAGATAGCACTATTGTTGTCTATGTGGATAGGAGTCTCTTTGAAGTTAAATCCATAGTCCAGCATCTGATTTTGAATCCAAAGCACTTGAGCACAGCAGCTTGCAGCAGCAATGTATTCAGCCTCAGCAGTTGATGCAGACACACAGGATTGTTTCTTGCATTGCCATGAGACCACCCTTCCACCAAGGAATTGACATCCCCCAGATGTAGACTTTGCAGTCATATTGCAACCACCATAATCACTATCTGTATAGGCATACAGATTGAAATTTGGATTCTTTGGATACCATAGACCAAGTGTTGAAGCACCTTTGAGGTATCTTAAAATCCTTTTCACAGTGATTAAGTGAGACATCTTAGGGTTGGCTTGATATCTTGCACAAATACATGTAGCAAACATGATATCAGGCCTGCTAGCTGTAAGATACATAAGAGACCCAATCATAGCCCTGTATAAGTGCTCATCTACACACTCCCCCTCAAGATCTGGACCAAGGGAGTGGTTTCTGGCTATGGGTGTCTTAGCAATCTTACAATCAGTCATATTGAACCTCTTGAGTATGTCTTGAACATACTTTGACTGACTTATGAAGATGCCATCTTCAACTTGCTTCACTTGAATTCCCAGAAAGAAGTTGAGTTCTCCCATTGAACTCATCTCAAATCTGTCTTTCATCAGCTTCTCAAAGTCTTTGCAGAGCTTTGGATTAGTTGAACCAAAGATGATGTCATCAACATATACTTGAACCAGCAATAAGTCATTTCCCTGTCCTTTGATGAAGAGGGTTCCATCTATAGTACCTCTTCTGTATCCATGCTTGCAGAGATACTTAGATAGTGTCTCATACCACTTCCTGGGTGCCTGATGCAGCCCATAAAGAGCTTTGTCAAGCTTGCAGACATAATCAGGATGATCAGGGTCTACAAAACCAGGTGGCTGTTTGACATAAACCTCCTCATCAATCACTCCATATAAGAAAGCACACTTTACATCAAGTTGGTAGACCTTGAAGTTCTTGGATGCAGCAAATGCCAGGAATATCCTAACAGCTTCTAGTCTTGCTACAGGAGCAAAGACATCAGTGTAGTCAATCCCTTCTTCTTGTGTGTATCCTTGAACAACTAGTCTTGCCTTGTTCTTGATGATGATTCCCCTATCATCCTTCTTGTTTCTAAAAACCCATTTGGTTCCAATGGTAGTCTTCCCATGAGGAAGAGGACAAAGGTTCCAAACTTTCTGCCTTTTGAATTGAAGCAGCTCTTGTTGCATAGCTTCAACCCAACTTCCATCCTTTAGAGCTTCATCAACTTTCTTGGGCTCTATCTGAGATAAGAAACAAGAGTGAAGACAAACATTTGCTTCATGGGTTTGTCCTCTTGTTCTTACCCCTGTGACAACATCTCCAATGATGTTTGTGGTGGGGTGAGACTTGTGGATCCTTAGCTGAGGGATCACAGCAAGTTGCTGGGAAAGATCTAAATTTGAGAAATTTAAATCTGGTCCTGAAGATTCACCCTCCACATTATCACACTTATCAAGATTAACTTGATCCAATGAGTGTGAGACATCATTGATGTTGTCATCTATGGTGTGGTTATTAGCATCAAGGAATTCCTGATCACTATCACCATCACCATTGTTGTCTTCTACAAGTGAGGTATCTTTATCTGGTTGAGAGGCCTCTGAGCTGGAATTTGAAGGCATGCCAGATGTATCAGCTGAATTTGTCATTGTTGTGCTGATAGAAACCTCATTTGCTGAAGTAGTTCCAACTGGAGCTGAAGATGTATGAGTTGAAGATCTTCCTAGCTCAAATCTTGGATCAGGATCACCTGTATTTAGATTTTCTGCAGATCCTGAAACATGCTCACAAGATTTGTTAAAACAGTTGGTAACTAAATCAAGATCAAACAGCCAATCCGGACCAGAACCAGCCACACAGGGAGTGTGCTCATTGAAAGTCACATTGGCTGACTCCTCAACAATTCTAGTTCTGAGATTGTATACTCTATAAGCTTTAGCTTGAGAAGAGTATCCAATGAAATGTCCATCATCTGATTTCTCAGCAAACTTGGCAATTTGATCTTTGGTATTCAAGATGGTGCAGGGACATCCAAATGACCTGAGAAAACCAATGAAAGGTTTCCTCTTGTGCCAAAGTTCATAAGGAGTCTTACCATGTGTCTTAACTACTAAAACTCTGTTTTGCACATAGCAAGCAGTATTGACTGCCTCTGCCCAGAAGGTGATAGGCAGTTTAGAGTCAGACAACATAGTTCTTGCAGCTTCAATAAGTGTCCTGTTTCTCCTCTCAGCAACTCCATTTTGCTGAGGAGTCCTGGGAGCACTATATTGTCTTGTAATACCTTTTTCATCACAAAATGCATCAAGGATTTGGTTCTTGAATTCAGTTCCTTGATCACATCTTATGGTTTTGACCTTGTGATCACATTGATTCTCAACTTTTAAGATGAAATTCTTCAGAATCTCAGGGGTTTCATCCTTAGTTCTAAGGAAGAAGACCCAAGTGAATCTTGTAAAATCATCTGTGATCACCAGACAGTAAGAGGTCCTTCCTAAACTCATTACACTGGTGGGGCCAAAGAGATCCATATGTAACAAGTGTAGGGGAGTAGTGATGGAGTTCTTTTCCTTAGGCTTGTGAGATACTTTGTGTTGCTTCCCTTTCAGGCATGCCACACAATGATCATCACTAGTAAACTCTTTCTTTGGCATTCCAGTTACCAGATCATGTTTAATTAATTTATTCATGTTCTTAAAGTTTACATGGCACATTCTTTTATGCCATAGGAAAGACTCATCACTATTTGCTTTAGATAGAAAGCATGAAACTTCTCCTGAGGGAGATGTTTCTTGCAAATCCATCTTGTACATGTTCCCTTTCCTGGGGGCTCTGAGCAGGATATGCTCATGAGGAATGACCACACCAGGTTTGAGAACAATGCACTCATGCTCAGTAAAGAGCATGTTATGACTCTGATCACAAAATTGGGATACACTCAGAAGATTGTACCCAAGCTCCTTAACAAAGTTTACCTTCTCAATGCTGAGCTTACCATTTGTGACCTTGCCCCTTCCAGAAATGTAACCACCTTCATCTCCTCCAAAAGCAACTGGTCCTCCATCAATTCTCTCAAAATTATGGAGTAGAGACCTATTGCCTGTCATGTGCCTGGAACAGCCACTGTCAATTATCCAGACATTCCTGTTGGTCTTGAGCTGTTCCTGCACAGAGAAGATGATTAGTTACATTTGGAAACCCAAGCCTTACTTGTCTTGGGCTCATTAACAGTAATAGAAGGTAATGCAACAGTAATAGATCCTATGGTTGTACTATAGGGATCTTCAGCTGTTGTTGATGGAGAAACCTCAGTCATTTGGTCTTTCTTAGACTTCCACACCACCTTTGGAGTCTTGGACTTGACCTTCAAAACCTTAGAAGCTTTTAGAACTTCACAAGTTTTGATGACTGATCCTTCGGAAGAGTCTACAGTCACTGCAGCAGACTTTAGTGCTTCGGAAGAATCCTTTCTTCCGAGACCAACTTTGCTTCCGAAGGTAATTTTCCACTTACCTCCTTCTTTGATTTGGAGCTTCCGAAGGAAACAGACTTTCCTTCCGAAGCTTGAGATTTCTTGAGACTCTTTGAAGTCTTTGTTTTAGTCATGTGGACAGTACTTTTAGGATTGTATGGGCAATCCTTAGCAATGTGAGAAGTACTTTCACACATAACACATAACATTTCTTCTTCAAAGAAGTCTCCCTTTGAGAGCAAGACTGACTTTGGTCACATCCCTCTCCATCTTCATCTTGGTAGATGCTGAGACAGTTCCTTTGGGCTGTGAACTGTTCTTGGAGTTTGATGGTCCAGGCTGTGCAGCAGTGGTACACAGCAGCTCAGTCTTCTTCTTGGCACTGAGATGATTTGAACAAGAACCATGACTCTTAGCTGAGGAGTCTTGGTTGATGTCTTCAGTCCTTACTACTTTGAAACCTGCAGAGATAAAAACTTGTTTCTGCTTAGCATCAAAAGTAGCCTTGATTTCTTGAGCCTTCTTTGCTTTTCTTTTGCTCTTTCTGATCAAGTTCTTTCTTTTGGACTTGGTCATCACAGTTGATTTCTTCTCCTCAGAAGGATAGTGGCCCTTGGAAGAATCCTCTTCTTCACTCTTCTCAGAGGAATTCTTCACTATCACTTCTTCATCATCCTCACTTACAGGATCTATGAGAGGAAGCTCATCTTCACAAGTTCCACACCTAGGAGATCTTACAGACAAGATTGTGTGTGGAGGAGCTATCTCATTTGATCCTAGTCCCTGTCTATTTTGATAACAAACCTTGTTGTGCAGGGATGAGGATATCATGTTCTTGAAGGTCTTCTTCAAGAACACTCTTCTCTGCCTTGGCTTTGCTGATCACAAGCTCAGCCTGGCACTCAGTTAACTTAGTGATGAGATCTTGGATCTGAGTTCTGAAATCTGTATGTTCATGTTTTAGTACTGAAATGGTTTTCTCCAAGTCTTCTATCTTTAACTTGTAATCATTTTCAGACTTTCTAAAATCAGATTTTAATATGTTTAATGACTCAAGATCAGATCTCATCTCTAGGTTATAGGACCTGTATCTATTTACTTTAGCAATGCATTCAGGGGAGCAAAGATGTTCCAATACCTTGGCTTCATCATGGTCAGCCATCAGTGCTTGGTTTGGAGAAGCATCCTCCACCTGAAAACTCCAGTCAAAGCCTCCTTCTTCAACAGCAACAGCAGCATGTTGCTTTGTCTTCTCAGCTTGAGGAGCTTTGTCAGCAAAGTTTGGTCTGGGTTGTGTTTGGCCCCCATTTGCTTTAGGTGCCTTACACTCCCTGGCAAAGTGACCCATAAGGTTACAGTTGTAACACTTAACTTTGCTTTTATCCAGCCCAAACTTACTGCTGGTAGCATTGCTTGGAAATCTTCTTCCTGTCCTCTTGTAGAACTTCTTGGCTCTGTGAGTGAGGAGAGCCATCTGCTGAACTATCTCCATGTATTCCAGGTCATCTGGATGGATACAGTCCAGGTCTTCAAGAGTGAAGAGATAATTCCCACAGCTTTCATCTGCAGACACAAAGGCTTGAGAAGAACTTGTCTCTTGGAATGGGCTTCCTTGAGTAAAGTTCTCCCTTGGTGTCTCCGGGAAGGTGATGAAAGGACCCTTTTGTGAGTTGTCAGGGTAGCATAAGAGATGATGCTGAGGTTCTATGCTGTCCCTTTCAACCACATGAAGGGCTGAACCCATTTGATTGTTGGAGTTGCCAGATGAACCTTGCATGTTCATCTCCATCTGGTATCCACTGAGAATCCCATACAACTCTGTAAGAGTAAGAGTCTTAAGGTTCTCAGTCCTCTTGATCACCACACAATAGTGTGTCCATTGCCTAGGAAGTGAGGACATGAACTTCCTTACAATGTCCCTGTTCTCAAGAGGAACTCCTCCATCCACTAGGGTATCCACAATCTCAACATACCTGAAGTATTGTTGAGTCATGGTCTCACCTGCTTTGAAGGTGAAATTTTCAAACTGCTGCTTCAGAAGATCTTTCTTGTTCTCCTTGGCTTCAGAGGAGCCTTCATACATCAGCTTCAGTGCATCCCACAGCTGTTTGGCTGTCTTGCACTTCTTGAAGCCTCTGTATACAGAGTTTGGGAGAGCAGTCTGAAGAGCAGTCATGGCCTTCCTGTCAATCTCTACTCTTTTTCTATCTTCATCTGAGTAGTTGGCCACATCTTTAGGAATCATACCAGCACCAGTAGCAGAGGGGGTGCTGGGTATGAAAGGTCCATTCTCAACAGATTCCCACATTCTTGAATCAAGAGACCTGATGAAGCCTTCCATCCTCATGCACCAGGTGTCAAAATCATCAAGAGTGATCAGTGGGGATTTGTTCATGGTTCCAGTCTCCATATCAGTCTTAGAGATGGCAGCCATTTGAAGAGTTTAGCTTTTGTGTGTGTGAGGGATCTTAAGATGGTTAGATCTTATATCAAGAGCCTGGAAAGCTCTGATACCAATTGCAGGACCGTTTAAGGGCTTAACCACAATTACAACACAACAACACAATGAGGAGAATAACTAATCTCTAATCAAACAGTGAACTGGGTAACCAAGGTGATACTAAGAACACAAGTAAAGCAAAGAGACAGAACAAGAGAGTATGGGTTTCAAGGAGGCAGTATATTGCTTTCTCAAGTTCTTTTACAAGTGTTACAAAGCATAAAGAAAAGATACAAGAACTTGAAATACTTATACTACAACCTACAGCCGGCCATACTTTGAAGCCAGCTGGATACAATTGACTAGACACTAACAAAATCAATTGTAGGATCAAAAGGCATATCTGCCTTTTGACCTTGTGACTATGACATGCCATAGCTCACATCCTTATACAATACAAAAAGGATAAAGTACATAAAGTGGAAAGTTGAATACTCAAGACCTCAATGTACAGTTACCAAAAGCAAGGCCCTTTTCACCAACTCATGTAAGTTGGTGACTTTACAGAGATGCAGCGGAAAAGGTGCTTTATGGAACAGTACATCAGATAAAGCATGTGTACTAAAAGTCTTCGGAAGAAATCTGTCTTCATAGGATGAGGCTTCGGAAGACTTTGTCTCTGAAGCTTCGGAAGACTTCATGTTTGGCTTCGGAAGATATTGGTCTTGGCTTCGGAAGATTTTACACTTAGAGTATTTTCTAATGCTTTGTGTAAAACTTCCAAAGCATTCTTCACTTCAGTACTTAGTGCATGTTGCTGAGACACTTAAGCTGTTTTGGGTTGCATCAGACTTCAGGAATCCTTACAGGTACATTCAAGGCTTGCCGGCGAATGTCCGTAGGCACATGCTCGCTGCCCGACCGAGCACGTTTAGGTCGGCGGTTGATTAGGCGGGGAGATTGTACGATGAAAGAACTGTGGTGGTGACAAAAGCTAGCAAGAAAGGAGAGGGTGATTAGAATTGGAACGGGAAGCGATTTGGACGTGGCGAAGCAACTCCAAGTAACAAAGGTGCACGGATGGATGACCGGCGTGTGGTCACATCCGGTGTGGGGTCAGGAAGGTGTGACAAGTGTGGACAAAAACACCCCGGAGAATGTAGATTGGGGACTAATGTCTGTTTCCGTTGTGGAAGGACCGGACATGTGGCGAAGAACTACGGTGTGAGGAGGTGTTATTCTTGTCGTGAGGAAGGCCACATGAGCAGGGATTGCAAGAAGCTGAGGGCTGAAGGTTCGGGAGTGAAGAAGGCTAGAGGGAAGGGCACAGAGCAAGTGCTAGAGCGTTCATGATGACGTAGAGGGAGGCTAGGACAGACCCCGATGTTGTGTCAGGTACGTTCCTAGTAAACCAAACTTTAGCTTCTGTGTTATTCAATTCTGGTGCTATTAAAAGTTTTATTTGTGCTGTTTTCTTTTGCTAAGCTGCCTATGGGTAGTAGGCGTGTTGGTGCACCCTTTGATGTAGAAACTGTCACAGGTAAGTCAACCTAGATTTCTGAGATGATAGAAGGCTGTGATATTGAATTAGAAGGTCATAAGTAGTTTCCTGTTAGACTGTCCGTGATGACCTTAGGCGGTTTTGATGTAGTCCTAGGGATGGATTGGTTTGCGGACTACGAGGCGAACATTGTGTGTCGCAAGAAGATGATCCGATTGACAGCGCCTGACGGGAGTTTGATGACGGTTTATGGTGATCGGGACACTACGATTCCGAAAGTGATTACAATGGCGGTGGCGGGAAAGTGTAAGAGGCGGGGCTGTAGTGCCTACTTGGCCTACGTGGAGAATATGGATATGTCAACACCACAACTGTTCGATGTACCGGTTGTGCGTGGCTTTCCAGATGTATTTCCCGAAGACTTACCAGGAGTGCCACCTGACTGCGAGAACGAGTTTCAGATTGACTTGATACCGGGTGCTCAGCATGTAGCTAAGGCACCGTATTAGTTGGTTCCGACTGAGATTAAGGAATTGATGAAACAACTGCAGAAGTTGCTCTTGTAGGTGGTCTGTAGACTGGAGATATCAGAAGAGTTAAGTGGAATTCACTCGACGTTCCATGTATCTCATCTGAGGAAATGTTTAGCAGACGAAGATATGGTTGTCCCACTGGAAGATATCGAGGTAGACGGACGGCTCAATTATGTGGAGCAACCAGTGGCAATCGTCGATCGAAAAGAGAAGAGGCTGAGGAATAAAGTGGTTCCACTTGTGCGCGTACAGTGGAAGCACAGAAAGGGATCTGAGCCTACGTTGGAGACTGAAGAAGATATGAGACAACATTACCCATGTTCGTTCGAGGAATAGCAGGTTTCGGGGACGAAACCTAAATAAGGGGGGTGGACTTGTAACACCCGGAAATTTTCTTTGAAGCCGACGAAAGAAGAAAAAGAAATAAAGTCCAAAGTCGAGGGACCAAACTTGCCAAAACGAGAAAAGGTTGAATGGGTGGGAGTATAAAAGGAGGAGGGCAACCCACACCCTCCCCCACACTCATTCATTTTCGGGTTAGAGAGAAAAGAGGAAGAAAAAGTGGTCTCAAGCTTGTTTCGTGTGAATTCGAGCGTGAAAATCGAAGTTTAGCGGGTTGAATCGAAGCTCTACTCGACGGGGTCGTTTGTGTGAGTTCTAGGACCCCTCTTTTACACACTTTTGAACGATTTTGGGGCTGGAACACATCTAAAACCTGTTTTTGAAAAGTTGGGTGTTGAACCCGTTTGTATGCGTATGTGTATGTGTTTGATGTGGGCGGGGCTTGATTTCGGGCTTGTGTGTGCCTGAATGATGTTGTGGTAGGTGTTTCTAAGGTTTAGGATGGTTGATTTGGGCTTAAAACGAGTTTGGGAGAGCTTGGAGGCCGAAAAGGGCAGTTTGCGTTCGGGATGAACTGCATTCTGTATCAGCTAGGGCTAGGCGACCGAATGGGATGCGACTGGAGGCCATACGGCCGATTGGCATGCGACTGAGGTCCATGCGCACGATTGCCATGCGACTAAGGTCCATACGCATGAAAGTCATACATTTGAAGTTCATGTGCATGTAAGGCATGCGATTGAAGGTTATGCGACTAAGGTCCATGCGCCTGGAGGCCATGCAACTGAGGTTCATACGCACGAAGGGTATGCCACTAAAGCTCATGCGCCTGAAGTCATGCGACTAAAGGTCATACCCATGAAAGCTATGCGACTGAGAGTCCATACGCATAGGTGTCCATTCGCCCATAGGTCCATTCGCATAGGGTCCATTCGCCTGATGCCCATTTGCCTAAGTGTTTAGTCGCCTGAAGGCCATGCGACTGAAGGATGTCCATACGCCCAAGTAGGGCTCATACGCCCGAAGGTACAATGGTTTATTTTCTGACTTTCGAGGGAAAATGCAGATGTAAGTTTTGACGTGGAAGTTTCCGGTAGATTATGTAAGTTGACTTTTGAGGTCATAGATGATATGATGGGCATGTGTGATGTATGATGATGTATGATTGATGCTTATGCATGATGGTGTGTATGATGTATGTTATGTATGTATGATGATGCCCTGTATGGTGTTGCTGTATGTTTATGTTTATGTTCCTTAATACGTGTGGTTATTTCCCCGTGGCTTTACGCTGAATGTTAATGAATGAAATGAATGTATTATGGAACGTAAAGTGGAAGATAATGAAAAGAGGAACATGATGAATGAATGCATGCATTAATGAATGAACGAAAGTATGAAAGGCTTGCAAGCAAAATGTACAGAGGTGCACGGCTCTAAAATGTCGTAAGCTCAACTGCGTATGGTTTAGCTAACCCTTAAGGATACACGCAGGGGTTCCAGTCTTTGTGACTGACCAACGATGTGGTACATGGTGTATAGTGATTACTCACCTTGGTGCTGGTGCCAGGCTATGTGCAGTGTGGAAGTCATTTATGATCTTCAGCCCAGTACTCGAGTTATGCATATCGTTGGGGGTGGAGTAGTGATTACTCACCTCGGTGCTGGTGCCAGGCTATGTGCAGTGTGGAAGTCATTTATGATCTTCGGCCCAGTACTCGAGTTATGCATAATGTTGGGGGTGTAGTATACGGATGGGATCTTTGTCGCTTACCCCGGTGCTGGTGCCAGACTATGTGCAGTGTGGAAGTCATTTATGAACTTCGGCACAGTACCCCATTTGTTTAGGGCATAGCTGATGACACTGATCCAGATTGTGATAGAAAGATAATGTGATAAAGAAGAAAGTGTGAACGAATGAAAGTTAATGAACGAATGATGAAGATAATAAATATTATCTATGTGTACGTACGATGTGTGGTTACGTTCTAAAGCCTGATATGATTTGAAAGAAAGAAATGAATGGTTTTAATGAAAGAAAAGTATGTTTTATTATAAAACTAGAACTCACTCAGCAACGCTGACTTTTATGTGTTTTCAGTTGGCAGGTAATGGTTGCTGAGGATGGCACGAGGCGGCTACTCAGCACTTTTGGATGGCATCCACTTTTATCATGCTTTTGTAATGTAATGAAACATATATTTTTTGTAACTTGATAACGATGTATTGTTTTGCAAAAACTTTTATAATGAGATGAGATGTCTATTATGATGATTCCGCTGCGTTGTTTATGAAAGTTAAATGTAATTGTAAGTTTTATGAGCAATGAGGATCCTAGTGTAAGCATCCCGGGAACGGGGCCTTACAATAGATCCATGATTGACCAAGATAGTAGTTGGTATTTTATAAAAAGTCATAAGGGTTTGTTAAAACCCAAGAAAAGTCATAAAAGGGTTACGTTATGTTTATGGAATTTTAGATGTTTTACAAATATTATTATGACAACTTATATATATTCTACAAGATATATTTAGTTAGTGAGTGGTAATATGAAAGTTGGGTTATAACTAGATGGTAAGTTGACAAATTTTATAAGTCTGGTTATATATATATAAACATGTTTATGGAACTCACAACTTTATGTTGACATATTTTCATGCATGTTTTCTCAGGCGGCTTTGAGTCGATTATGAATCTGAGCGATCTTTTCCGTGGTCTCGTGTATGATCTCGAGAAAAGTGAGTTGACTATCGCCAACCTCTGTCCAACACAGTGGTGATTGACACTTCCTTCTGTATAGTGCTTCAAACGGTGCAGCTTTAACACTGGTGTGATAACTGTTATTGTAAAAAAACTCAGCTAAGGGTAGATGAGTATCCCAACGGTTTCCGAAGTCTATCACACAAGCTCTAAGCATGTCTCCAATGTTTGAATGGTCCGTTTACTCTGACCATCTGTTTGAGGGTGGTATGCAGTACTCATATCCAATCGTGTACCCAAGGCCTTTTGTAATGATTGCCAAAATCTCGAGGTAAATCGACTGTCTCGATCGGAGATAATGGAGATCGGTACTCCATGTCTCGAAACAACCTCCTTGAGATAAACCCTCGTCAACCTTTCCATTTTATCAGTTTCCTTAATTGGTAGAAAGTGAGCAGACTTTGTCAGTCGATCCACAATTACCCAAATCGTATCACAACCGGTGGATGTCTTGGTTAGTTTTGTGATGAAGTCCATGGAAATCTGCTCCCATTTCCATTGTGGAATCTCTGATTGGTGCAGTAATCCAGATGGTTTCTGATACTCTGCCTTAACCCTTGAACACGTGAGGCACTTGCTAACATAGGTGGCTATGTCAGCTTTTATGTTAGGCCACTAGTATAACTCCTTCAGGTCCTGATACATCTTATCAGACCCCGGGTGGATGGAGTATCTTGATTTGTATGCCTCGTTCATCACAAGTTCCCTTAAGTTTCCACAATTTGGCATCCAAATTCTATTCATTCAGTGCTTCGTACTGAGCATCACGAATTTGAGTAGTTAGACTCGTATGGATCGTCATTCCCAACGCTCACACTCGTAAAGTTTTGGTACGTTCTTTCCTGCTCAGAGCGTCTGCTACAACATTCGCTTTTCCAGGATGATAACAAATCTCACAGTCATAATCGTTTAGTAACTCGACCCACCTGCGTTGTCTCATGTTTAGTTCCTTCTGATCGAAGATGTGCTGAAGGCTTTTGTGATCAGTGAATATAGTACATTTGGTACCATACAGGTAGTGTCGCCAAATCTTTAGTGCAAAAACAACATCTCCCAATTCAAGGTCGTGAGTAGGGTAATTTTTCTCATGCACTTTCAATTGTCGTGAAGCGTAAGCAATAACTTTTTCGTGTTGCATCAGGACACAACCAAGTCCTTCTCGTGATGCGACACAATACACCACAAAACCATCGTTTCCCTCTGGTAGGGACAGAATTGGTGCGCAACACAATTTCTGCTTTAACAATTGAAACGCTGCTTCCTGCTTATCACCCCAATCAAATTTCTTGTCTTTTTGAGTCAAGTTTGTCAATGGTTGGGCTATTTTAGAGAAATTTTTGATAAAACATCAGTAATAACCTGCCAAACCTAGGAATTGTCGCACCTCAGTCGGGGTCTTAGGTGCTTCCCAGTTCTTAATGGCCTCTATCTTGGATGGGTCAACATGTATTCCCTTCTCGTTAACTGCATGCTCGAGAAATTGCACTTCTCGGATCCAGAAGTCGCATTTTGAGAATTTTGCGTATAATTTCTCGTTCTTGAGTAGTTCCAAAATTAACCTTAAATGTTGTTCGTGCTCATCCTTGGTTCGTGAATATATCAAAATGTCATCGATGAAGACGATCATGAATTTATCTAAGTAGGATTTACACACTCTATTCATGAGATCCATGAATACAGCTGGTGCATTGGTTAACCCAAATGGCATGACCATGAACTTATAGTGGCCATAACGAGTTCGAAATGCGGTCTTGAGGATATCTTCCTCTTGGATTCGTAATTGGTGATATCCCGAACGTAAGTCAATCTTCGAGTAGAATTAGATCCCTGAAGTTGGTCGAATAAGTCGTCGATTCAAGGGAGAGGGTACCGGTTCTTAATGGTCAGTTTGTTTAACTCTCAGGAGTTGATGCACATTCGAAAAGATCCATCCTTCTTAACAAATAAAACCGGGGCTCCCCAGGGTGAGAAACTTGGTCTTATGAATCCTTTATCTAACAATTCTTGTAATTGATTAGACAACTCTTGCATCTCTGACGGTGCTAATTGGTATGGGGATCGTGCTACTGGAGCAGCTCCAGGTACCAGGTCAATTCGAAATTCGACTTGCCTTTGAGGTGGGAGTCCGGGAAAGTTTTCCGGAAAGACTTCCGGATAGTCTCGCACGATAGGTCTGTGCTCGATTCTTTTCTCCTCTGCTTGCTTCTCTATCACGTGTGCAAAGATTGCATGATAGCCTTTTAATAAGTACTTTTGGGCATTCATACATGAAATGATCCTTAACATAGTACCACATCTTTCTCCTTGAAATGATGTTGTCTCTTCACTCATCCAACCGGCTAGGCACCAATTCCCACCGGCAGATATAGATCTTTTAGGCGGGGGCTCGGGGGTACGGTATAAAGTCCCCTGTTATCGAACCGTTAGTTTATATCCCAAAGTAAGGTAATCATGGATAGTACTATTGGGTTTGACTACCCCCACCCGGGTTAATTACCCTAACCTTGACTGAGGTCTAAACGGGTGGATTATTAGCCTGTTCACGCCGTGCTTATGGTAGGCACGGGCAGGGGCAGCTTGTTACAGTTACAGTCTAGCTTCGGTTGCGATCATACCAGCACTAATGCACCAGATCCCATCAGAACTCCACAGTTAAGCGTGCTTGGGCGAGAGTAGTACTATGATGGGTGACCTCCCTGGGAAGTTTTCACCCGGGCAACCAAAAGCAAATCCGTGCGCTCCTCGTGGGCAAAGCGGACAATATTGTTGGTGTGAGGGGTCGGGTGTTACAGAATGGTTTCAGAGCCACTCCTGTGCCGTTCGAAATGTGGGACATACCTCACCAAGGATGGTGACTTCTCGGGCTCATCGAGGACGATGAGTCCAAACAGGGGGTGCTTGTGACACCCTACACATATCCCACATCGGCCGTGGACAAGAGAGATTCTTGGTTCATAAGAAATGTCCTGCCTCTAATATCAACAACACGTTTTGGACGTATTTGCTGTGGATGAGAGGAGAACTCCACAGTTAAGCGTGCTCAGGTGGGAGCAATCCAGGGATGGGTGACCTCTCTGGGAAGTTTTCACCCGGGCAACCAAAAGCAAATCCGTGAGCTCTTTGTGGGCAAAGCGGACAATATTGTGGGTGTGAGGGGTCGGGTGTTACACAGGTGCAACTTCCCATGAAACCTAAACTTTTGTCTCCCGTCTCTCTATTTTATTAAATGAAATTGATTTTAAATTATTAAACTAAATAACAAATATCCAAGATATAAATCTTTTAATTCTAATAACTTATTAAAACATACTAAATTATAAACTTCTATTGTATCTTATCTTAAAATATAATTTTATAATTTTTTATTTTTAGTATTTGTTATTTATAATTTTGTAAATTTTTATTATTTATTATATCATTAATTGCTAATAATATGTAAGCATGTAATATACAAAATATTAATAAGGTCTAATGTTTTTAATATGTTAAAATTTTCTACCTATGTAATACATGAGGTTTTAAGTAAGTATGATATAAATATAAATATAACTAGGTTTTTTCATATGCGCGCGTTAGGCTCGGGTTCAGATGAGTGTTCGGTTACGGCTGCTAGCCATATTCAACAGCCAAGCCTAAGCAACCGATAACACTACGGTTTCTCATCACCGCCCGAAAGATACCAAAATAAGATATACATGATCATAACAAAATAGTTTCAATAAATATGGAGACATCTTCATTATCAACATCCTAAAGTTAGGGTTTAAACCAAAACCATTCATAAAAAAACCCAATAAATAGAGGTACCAGTAAACCCACACCGACCTCGGTAAACAACAAGCAAACAAAACCGATGGTCTCAAGCCAACATCCATCCCCATCACCGACCTCGGTTTCAAAACATAACGGTCTTAAATGAATCATTCATCATAATCGACCCAAAAGAGACCAACCTTGTGTGGCCTCCACCTCAACGATAGTGCTGAAACGGAGTGTGGACTAAGAGGCAACCAGCTACACTTGGACACCACCGAAGGCAGTCCAAAGCACCACCGACGGCATCTGAGCAGAGGTACCAGTGAACCTGCACCGGCCTCGGTACATAAAACCCAACCATAACCGATGGTATAAAGCCAACATGCATCCCCTTCACCGACCTCGGTTTCAAAACAAAACGGTCTCAGATGAATCATTTATCATCATCGACCCAAAAGAGACGAACCTCGAAAGGCACCTTGGCGACAGTGCCAAAACAGAGGGCGGACCAAAAGGCAACTGGTTACACTCGGAGACCACCGAAGGCGGTCAACAGGGGCCGCTTGTGACATCTGAGGGCACCAACAGGAGTAGATCTGAAAACCCTAAAAGGGTATCAAATAAAAAATAAGAGAAGGGGAAAACCACCAACATCATCACCATCAACAACCACCAGACAGATGTAGTAGCAGCACCATGATCAGCCAACCTTAGGCGAGTAAAAGAGAAAGATAGACAGACGGTGATGGCGACACAAACGCGCCCAAACCACTGCTTGCACACCCTCCCTCTCTCTCCTGCCTGAGGCCGTTGGCCGGTAAGCCGGAGACGGTGGCGGCGACACATCCTCTCTCTCTCTAAAACAACCGCCGGCCACCACCAAGAAAACCTTAGGAAAACGAAACGCATTTATAGGAGAGGCACAAATGCACAATACCCAAAACCATTGTAAAATACCGAAGATAACCCCAAACACTGTTCATTCACACTACTTTTTAAATATATAGGGTAATATAAACATATGATCAAAGATTAAAATTCGATCGTATTCATTGCTAATGAAACCCAAATCTGTCTTTAAACATGCTTAAATTATAATTTTGTGGTCTCGTAATTAAACCATATAAGTCGTAAGACAGTTCCATTATACAACACCATTCTAAGTCTTTATTTCTATAGCCAATGAAAGTCAACTCCATGGATAATTGAATGTCAGGTTAAGCTTGTGATCAACAAATTGGTTTATATTTTAAATTTAGATATTATATCGCATGCGTATTATTTGATGCTTTATTAAAAGATATAGACAAATTTGTTTTTCAGTTTTATATTTTAATAACTTTGTCAATAAAATAGAAATATTTTCATCAATGTAAGGATAATCAAACAATTCAAACGCAATCATATGTCTCATTATTTGCTATAAATCAGGTTCAACCCAATGGGTAGTGACATAAATGTACAAGTCCGGTGAACCATGAGAAGTCAAACAAAGATCACTAGTTAAGTTAACACCGGTTTGTAAATTTTCAAAATAAGATATTAATTAATTTTTAGCTTTTTTCATATTTTTAAACAATCTCTTCAAAGAGTAGCCGACTTACATTGATATAACATGGTTGAAGAGTTCGTTGAATGAGTCGAGTCAAATGTTCGTTGTCGAAATGTTTGAAGGGAAAGCTTTCTTGAATTACAATATGCGTCATTTGCTCCCGACCCGAATCAACGTTATAAGCCCAAACATTTACTTCGCTTGTTATCGAACCTTAAACTCGAGACGCTTCACCTTTCAACGACTTACAATATTTATGCACAATGTGGTTTTTCAAAGTTGTGTTTGAATCTTTTTTAAAAAACTTATTGCAAAACTTGCAGCGAGCTTTGTCAGAACGCTAGTCATTTGACATAAATTATAATTGCACCATGTTTCGGGTTATGTACTCGTAGGAAGGATTACTGCAACCATGTGGATTACTGCAACCACGTTGTTGAAGGCGCATCGCAACCAATGGATGATTGAGCACTTGATGAAGTCATTTGAGAGTTTTTTAAGCATGAAAGTATTGAGTGTTTTTAAGAGTTTTAAGAGTATAGAGCGTTTTAAGGTGTTGTGGTTCAACCAAAACATCCACTACATATTTATACTAACCTAAGGGGGTATAATGGTAAAAAACACAAAAATGAGTCAAAAAAATGCCCAGAACAGTCAAAAAACAGCTATACAAATATTGGGCAACGACTATTTTTTGAAACCGGTTTGGGTCAGGTGCCGGTTTATAAACCCGTTTTTAGTTTTTTTGGTAAACAGGTTCCCGAACCGGTTTTTTTTATGTACATGTCTACAAGCACCTAGTGTGTGAGGGTTGCATGAGATATTTTGCGCGAAAAAAAAAATTCTAAATAGTGAAATATGAAATTGGTAACCGTTGCCAACCACATAAATGTTGTTGACAACTAGTTTTGTAAATATATATATAAAAAAAATATAATAAAACCCAACAAATACTAGTAGATTGTAATTACCCCAATTAAAAAGACAATACTTCTTATATTAACTTTTTCACTCCAAAAGCAATGGATTTTAATCATCCTAGTAATGTCAAATATATATATTTCAACCAAACTATCCCAACGTTTACAACCCTGAGCTTTTCACACCGATTCTATACCATCACGAGTGGAATCAACAACCGCCTATGCCACCGTGTTCAGGAACCATAAGATCCTCCATCGCCTCCGAAAAGAAAAGAAAAAAAAAAAAAAAAAAAAAACGCTTCTATGCCTATCTCAACCACAACAATCATTCGGTAAAGGTCTAAGTTGGTCGACGGGTGAAGAAAAAGCTTTGGTAGCTGCATATATTGACATTTTAGAGAATCCTTTTGTTGGTAGATCTTTTAATTAGCATTCTTAGTTGTATTAATTTTTCAAAGTTTAAAGTGTTTTTAGGTAACAACTAGCATTAAGCCCCCTGCGCTGCTGTGGAGGATGTAAAACTATGTCAAGTAACACCAAGGACACATCACGGTTAGCGACCACCAAAACCAAAAACTCATATAAAAAACCAAAAAAGTAAACCGATCTTGGACAGAATCGTGGCACTAAGAACACATCACCGTTAGGCGAAACGTAAAGTATATAAAACAATAATGAAGTAGATCTTGGACCAACGCGTTGTGACGGAGCCGTTAAGCGGGAAAAAATAAGCGTAAAAATGTTAAACCACATACGCACGCTTCGGTGTATTATCTCGCAAAATGTAGATCGAAACGTAAAGTGAAAATTTTTTAAAATGTAAAAAGTATAGAGACCAAAGTTAAAAATAAAAATATGTTTGGGCTATATTGTGAAATATGTAAAAGTATTTGATTAAAATGAAAATGTTAAAGATTAAAAAGAAATAAGACAAAAGATGAGTACAACCCCTAAAACATGTTGTACAACCCTTAATGCTAATAAAATTGGTAATTAGTATATAACTAATTAGTGGTACTAGCATTTTTTATGTTTTAAGGGCTGACTTCAGCCCAATATGTTGAGTACAATAGGACGTTCAACCTATTGCCGGTTTGGGAAATTATGAGGCATTATCCAAAACGATATCTAGAATTGACTATGTCATCTAAATGAATAAAAACACCAACAATTCCCTGTAATTTAAATAATACACTCAGAGATAAATGAGAAATGATATGTAAATGCTTTTAACCGTTTAATAAAAGCCTCGTTACTTCTCTTCTCTTTAGTCATATAGAAGTCATTCAAGTGTTCTCTTACATGCCACCTTTTTATCTAGTTCTCTACATATTGAAGTTTAGATCTAGACTCGAGAATAATTAGGTAACAGGTAGAACCAGTCCAACAAACTTCAAGACCCGACCCACTAGATTCATTCTAGCAACATTTCAACTCCTTAAAATATATCATGTGATCGAAACTGGAATTAATTTCGGTTTAAAATCTAACTATTTTAACAGATGCAAATTCATTTAAAAATGGAAGAGTGAAAGAACATGAGGATGAAAAATGCCAATATTACTTTTTGCTGTTTATGGTTCAGCAGGACAATAACCAGTATCAAGATTATGCAAAACCATTGCAATAAAATGAAATAATATATAAAGTATTATAAACCCAATTGAACCCCACAAAAACAAAATCACACTAACAAATATGAAAGAAAAATAGTCCATTCTCATGTATACATAGATGACTTGAACTCTGAATATAAAGAGCCCTTACAGCTATTCACAAATCTTCCAAAATCTTGACTTATTTTGACCATGGGAAGCAGCAGCATTGCTACACAATAAACCAAAAATATGTGTCACAGATGAACCATGGCTAGTAAGTACACTCACCCCTTCAATTTTTGTATTTTTAAAGGAAAGAAAACATAAATTAAAAAATGTTGATACCTTGTCGGGTTTTTGGTTACGTGGAATGTTGTAGTTTGGTCGTGCATCTGAACTAGACACAATGGGTGATCCTGTCACACGTTCCTCGCGAACCTTGTTGAATATATGAGTATAGTTCTCTCCTGCTGAAGGGTTGTTTTCATCCCACTCACCAAACCTAGGAACAGCCGCTCCATTATCGGGCTGAGGGTAAAGCGGTAAATTACTAGAAAGTTAGTATCATGTCATTTAAGGTTAAAGATGTTGGAATGAGTGGATTCGGTTATGTAGCGTCTCTAACAACTCAAACTTGTAAACGAAAAAAATGTGTAAAATGAAATGGGTTGAAATTCGTCCAACATGTATATATAATGCAAAAAAACATATATATCAGTAACTAGATTTTTATGTAAAAATATAACTTTTACATAACAGTATTTATATAAAACTTATAATATTAGACAAAAAATGTTTTGGGTCAACCCAACTCAACAATCCATTATGCAATTGCTCGACCCACTAGTTTTTCCACTTCTATTTTTCCAAATATGTAAATTATGCATGTTACAGGTACAAGTGAAGTTCTATTTTTCAATTAACAAGCTATATGTTGACTTTTAAGTCAAAGAACATGGATTTCAACTTCGAATTGAGATGAGTTTTACTAAATGAAATTCGAATTTTTGTCTGCCTTCTAACTTAATAACAAATATTCAAATAACCAACATAGAAAAATGTCATTCTTTTATTTCACACTAAATATCGGTAAAGTTTTGGATTTTTGGAAATCTTAGGATTGACCTCGAAAGTCAAAGCACATAACAAAAGACTTACAGACTCATCGCCACGAGTTGGCTTCATTCGTGATCGTCCGGGTGTACCATGACTACTATCATACGAGTTCTTTCCTTCCCAAGCAGGGGACCCGCCACCCTTCCCGGTCACCTTTGCTTGATAATGTGGATGAAGCGGTGACCGGTCAAAGCTTTGGTCAGACCCAACACTATGCTTCCCCGGACGAGCATTAGCCACCCCTTGACCGCCACGTTGATGGTCATGAGGCGGTGTAACCGGCCTCCTGTGGACAGGCTCGTCCGGTTGGGTGGAAGGTTTGACCCGAGGGGCGGGTGGTGGTTGAGTGTTATCAGAAAACATATCAGGGTTCTCCTCTGGGTCGTTTGGATTGATCATTTTTCCACCAGCTTTACCCTTTCTAGCCTCGTTGAAATAAGTTGTGTAAGGAGCATTACCTTCATTTTCCCAGTTGCCAAATTTTGGTACTGTTGGACGTTTCTGTAAAAATATAATTTCAGTTCTAATCTTGTTTATTCTAGTCTTCATATTTTGTCAAATGTACATATTTATTATATTTGTGTTTTTATCTAAGCTTGTCACATATATATAAAACATAAACACAAATATACGTGTGTATCCGATTCAACCAATGAACCCGTGAAAAAATTGACTGGCTAGTCTAGTTACAAAAATGTCGGTATAAACGCACATCCAAACCTCTCCTGGTTTTCTCAAGTGCATAATGCCTATTATAATCATAGTGTAATGTGATCAATGGGTTTCAAATTATTTTTTTTTTTTAGTATTAATGGGTAAAAACATGAAGTTAAACCATAAATTAAGAGCAAAACAGCAAAAATCCGGCTTCACGCGGACCCGGTTAATTTCGAACGGCATTCGTACCTTTCACCTTGTTATCACATATAAACCCATAATATTTCATTTGTCACACCAATGTGGGACAAAGGTGTTAGAGTCTTAGAGAGACTCCCTTTACACCCTTATTTCCAACATATATTTAATTACATATATAAATATAATTAAAATATAGTTAAATCCGGTCCGACCGGTCCGACCACCAAACCAGTAAGGCGTCCGGTTCGACGTCCGATCCGGTTCTGAAAACATTGTATGGGAGTTCAATCATACAGCATCTCTCTTAACTACAGTAGTCAACAAAAGTCAACTCCATCAATGATATCTTGAACAAATCTCCAAACGTACCTCCATCCCCAAATTAAAGTCAACTCTTGACTTTTCACGACCAAATTGAACATTTCTCAAAATCAAAATCACACCCCAATCAAAGATTATCATTTATCACCATCGTACCATGTAATTCGTGAATCAAACCAAACAATTGAATAATGTTATTCAAGAACTAATGTCGACTAATTGATACAAGCATGTAGACAGCATAATCACATCAACAAACATAAAATTTCAAGAAATTACATCAAAATCGAATGGAAATAAGCAAATTATACGCGATAGAACGACGGAACGAAAGAGTAGAAAACAAATTTATATGAAAGAAGATAAACTTACCGCCATGTTTAATTAACTGGAAGCTTGCGATGAATCAAGAGAAGGATGATTCTTCAGCGATTGCAGAACGAAAGCTTAATGAATTTAATAATTTTTATGATCTGAATTTGATAATTGAAAACTTAAAGATGTGAGAGAGAGAGATGTGAATGAAGGAATGAAGAAGAAGAAGAAGAGGTGTTGAAACTTGAAGGAAGAAGAGTGGTTGATCGATCGTTGACTGGCGCCACCGGTCATATTTGACCACTATTCGTCTTCCTTCAATATTATTACTATGACCGACTACTTCTTTCTTTATTTGTTTACATTAGTTTTAATAAACTTTTGTATTATAATGGTTGAATAAAAATATTACATTGAATAAATATTTATTAGTTATAAATTGATATTTTAAAATAAGATATGATTGAAATCTTTATTATAATAAATAAAATAAAATTTTTATTTTAAATTAAAAGTTTTAAAAAATGTAATGCATAAAAACTTTCTTCTATAACTCTCAGTTTTAATTATCTTGTTGTTTATAAAAATTTTACTTTTTAAAAACACCAATTATAGAAAAATTTTGTGTTTGTAAAAAGTTTGATGTTATAAAAAGTTTTCTAATTTTATAAAAAATTATTTCCTTAGAAATAGCGTTAGTAAAAATATCTCTTTCTTAATTTATTAAAAACTATTTTAATCTAAAAAATTAAACAATATTGTTAGTAATTAATATGATTATTAAATAGGAGAAAGAAGCGGAAAAAATTGTTGAGGAGTAATATGATGTTGACATGTGTCCTCCTAGGTACTCTTTTATTAAAATAAGAATATTTGAACGGTGTATGTAACGTATGTGTGTCTATATAGAGAGGTGTTCGTGATTAAACCATTTACATATCTTTAAGTTTTTATTATTTACGGTCGTATAATTTTTTATAGTATACGAGTACATGTACATTTACGTATAAAAATTTGTATAATAATGTTGTATTATTATAATAGTAATACTTTTATAGATAAAGTAATGATTTTGATAGTTTTTGATGCGTTCTTATGAGTTCTTTAATATGTATGATTCTTATTTAATCATTCTCATACGCATAAGTGCGTGTGTGTGTATATATAGACACATACAAATATATACATTTACTAGCTTTAGTAAACCCGTGTATTACACGGGTTGAATAAATAAAATATTAATATAATAAATTTATTAATTATACAATGTTATTTTAAGGTATGAAATGAGTGAAATAATAAAAAGTGATATCAACTTTTTAAAATTATATTTTTAAATTTTTTTTAACAAAACATTTTGTTTAAAGCAAACCGTTAAAAATGTCATTTTTAAAGATTTTCTTAGTACAACTCTCAATTTTGATTATTATTATTTTTTTAAAATTGACTTTTTAAAAATATCAATTTATTTAGAAATAACCTTAATAAATAGATTTTTTTCTTAATTTTTTAAATATTAAAAAGTATTAAAAAATATTATTAGTAATTAAGGTAATCATTTAATATGAGAGAGAGGCGGAAAAATTTTGGTGAGGATGATTGTGATGCTGGCACATGACACCTTATTTACCATTTTATTAGAGTAGGAAGATGTATGTTTGTAAATAAATTGATGTATGTACACACATGCACGGAGTGGAAGGATTTTTTACTTCATTAATAAATTAAGAGCACTCACGAGAACCAATTTAAATCATTTATATCGACTAAGATGCTAACATAACTCTTAAAATACATCATTGCTATATGAATAAATGTTTTGATTGATATGCGTAAATTTGTGTGCATCCATATATTATAAACATCCATACACATTTAGACTTGCTATAATTTTTTGATTTATTTATTTTTTAACATCAAACCTATCGTTCTCTTACATTTCATCAAATTATATCATTGCCTGAGTTTGAACTTAAAACATTCATTTTAAAAAGCAAAGCCTCTATCAAATGTACTAGCCCTATGTTGACATAATTATCTGATTTATACATGTGCAATAAACTTTACGAAAAAACAGTGTGTAAATTAATTATTTACAGAGAAAGATCATTTATAATTTACAACTATACACTTCCTATCTAATTTTTAATAACAAACAGATGATTTAGATTGATTCACGCAAGTTCTCACAGCATCTGGTGATTTTATTTTATAATCACTTCACCTTTGTACATAGCAAAAGTAATCTTCGACAAATAATGAATAAAGACAGTCAACTTGGTTAACAAAGAGAAAATCTTAAATGCAACACCAAGATAGCTCAAGGAAACTTCATATTTTCTACAAGTGTGTTTAAAAAACGCTCAAGAAAATTTCATATTTTCTACAAGTGTGTTTAAAAAAATGCCACTTCATATCGACTTCAAACAAGTGAGGGAGGGGTTAACTTGATTCACTTTTTACATATTTGAAGAATTTTATATGATGTTTGTTAACTTCATATGATGTTTGTTAACTTCATACATCATGCTTTTTTAAGAATTAGAACTTTTTACAAACAAGGTTTATATTTGAAGAATTTTATCACAAACTTAACAAACGCTAGTCGTAGACTATAACCCTGTCAAAAATTTAAATCATAAACATCAAACATGTTACTAAAAAATTTAGTATTTTAACATGTTCTTTTGCAAAAACAAAAATCACATGACTATTTGTGTAATTAACTATTATTTATATGGATATAAAATAGGTGCTTCCAACCCTAGTGTGCATGAAGATAAGAAGCCACCAGACTAAGGTGCTGTTTGTTTTTTCTGCAGGAAAACGTCTGCAGTCTGCGGACCACATCTGCAGACATCTGCAGCAGAAGAGGTGGACCAAATGTCTGCAGTCTGCAAGAAAAAGACTATTTGTTTTTTTAACATCTGTAGAATGCTGAAATATTCTGTAATTAAACTAAACCTATTTTTTAAACTTTAAAAATAACTTTAACATTAATACATAAATAAAAGTCATAACGAACAATTCAAGTATTATTATTGCAATTCAATATAGTATATAAATCATAATCAACCTACAAAACAAAAATGATCATATAAATTATAAAAGAGGGGAGAAATCAAGAAACTCACATTTAAGACTATAAAACCAATCTACCAAGGATTAAAAGCATTGTCTTTAGAACAAGAAAGGGTACAAACTGTTTGAAATTCTTCATCCCACTGAACGACACCGTTTGACTCAACAATTTTCACCTCCTTTGTGAAATTCCTCTTCACTGTTCTCCTAAAAGAACTCAAGGTGATCTTGGGCCCCTTCCACCTGATCTCCACAGCCCTACGATAATCCCTCTCTGGGCGGCGGCGGCGTAGAAGAGGGCGGCCACGGGGGCCCTGGAGGGCGGCGGCGGCGCAGAAGAGGGGCGGCGGTCGCTCGGCCGAAGGCGGAGCAGAAGAGAGCAGTGAGCGTGAGCGGTAAAGAGGAGAGGAGTGAGCGTGAGCGGCGGCGTGAGCAGAAGAGAGCGGCAGCGTGATTGGCGGCGTGAGACGGCAGTGTGAACGGAGGTAGCGGCCGGAGAAAGGCTTCAATGAAGAGAGGAGAGGAGAGGGGTGGTGGGTTAAAGGGTTGAACAATGAGAAGAAAAGTCTGGGTTGGGGGTAAAGAGGAGAAGAGGTTGAGAAGACCTGAGAAGTGGTAACACCACATCTTCTCCATACAGATGTCAGGAAGACGTTTTTTAATGAAACGTCTTCCAAAACACAAACAGTCTGCGCACTCAAAACCTCTTCCCGCGTCTGCGTGCGCGCAGATGAAGAGGTGGAGAAGAGGTTTTTCCAAAAAACAAACACCAGCTAAGAGTGGTAGGAAGTCCATCGAAAGGGGCGAAAGAAACAAGAAACAACTTACTTTGTTTCTAATATACCATAAAACCTATCTTCGCGTGTGTTGGCAAAAAAATTCAGAATTTTTTGAAGAGCTAGCAGATGTATGCATCACGAATAATCAAACAAATGACCAATTGCATATATACCCTTGTAAACATCATTTAAATGCATATATACCCAAGCAAAAACTTTAATTGCATATATACCCAATTTATTGTAATGACAATATTACCCTTCCAAAAAAATTAATAAGAACTTACACATGGGTATATATGCAACTAGGTTAGCACCGCGTGTATTACACGGGTTGAATAAATAAAATATTAAATAGTTATTAATAAAAATTAATGAATTATAAAAACGATCTTTTAATATAATATATTATTGACATTACGTACGAGTGATAAAAAACAATATCATTTTTTAAACTTTTTTTTTAATTTTTTATGTTTTTTTTCAAGAAAAGATAGTTTTTAAACAAATTGTTTCAAAACAAACCGTTTATAAAAAAGTGCCATTTTTAGTAATTTATTTATTATAACTTTGAAGTTTAATTACTTTTGTTTCATAAGAATTTTATTTTTAAAAGCCACAAGTTTTAAAATATATTATGGCTTTTAAAGTTTGATATTTATTTTTGAAAAAATTTCTTATTTTATAAAAAGATTATTTTTTTACGAATTTTATTTGTAGAAAGATCTCTTTTTAAAAAAATTATATTTGTAATATAAAAAGAATTAAATAATATCATATTTAGTTAATGTAATATTTATTAGAGGAGAGAAGCGAGAAAATAAAACTTAGTAGTTCTAGAATTGTGACAAGTGACATACAAAAACCTTCTTTTATTAATATTGATAGATTAAAGAGTTTTAGAGGGAGAAATATGCTTCTAATCTATTTGTCATTTATAAGGTTGGTAAGAGAAAATTTATCAATTATAAAGTTTTAGTAAAAATAAGGGCAAATTAGTCATTATATAAACTACTTTTGATGAAAATAGGTAAATTTGCCAATTAAGAGGTTTTGTAAGGGGATATATGCATTAAAACTTTTTTTCTTGGGTATATATGCAATTAAAGAGTTTTAGAGTGGGAAATTGTAAGGCCCCGTTCCCGGGACGCTTACAGTTGGTCATTCATCGCACTTAAAACATATAATTACATTTTTCCTTCCATAAATCGTTGCAGCGGAAACATTAAAAACACAATTTCATTTCATCAAAATACTTTTGCACAATAGTACAATCGTTCCTTTAACAATATCATTTTACATTTATTACAAAAGCATTAAACATAAAGATGACATCCAAAATACACTGAGTAGCCGCCCCGTGCCATCCTCAGCAACATACCTGCCAACTGGAAACACATCAAAGTCAGCGTTGCTGGGTGAGTTCTAGTTTTATAATAAAACTTACTTTTCTTTCGTAAAACCGTTCTTTACTTTCTTTATAAAAACATTCGTTACATACATGCGATCACACATCATACGTACATACAGATAATATCATTATTATCTTTGTCATTACGTTCGTTACCATCATCATTCATCGTACATCATTATCTTTCACTTCTTTCTAGATCCTGTCAGGCTTTACCCTCTTCATGGCACTCAGCCACGATTACTGAGATCGAATGACAAGGATCCCATTTCATACATTATTAGAATATTTCGTTAACGTTCATTTCATACATTCATTCTTTCATTCATCTCTTGCTCATTACTCTTTATTACTGGAATCTTGTCTCATGCAATATCCCCGACTCATGCTCGAAAGCTGATGCTGTGCCGGGACCTGCTCACAAACCCCCGACTCATGTCCGAAGACTGACACAACACCGGGATACGTGACAAAGATCCCATATGAGTCAATCACAGGGATTGAACTCTATCCGAGTCTGTTGCAACACAAAGTCACTCACCTCATTATCTCGTCTCATGCAATATCCCCGACTCATGTCCGAAGACTGATACTGTGCCGGGGCCTGATAAACAAACCCCCGACTCATGTCCGAAGACTGACACAATACCGGGATACCCGACACGGATCTCATCATCCGTCACTTTCATCATATGCAATACTCCCGACTCATGTCCGAAGACTGATACTGTACCGGGGCCTGCTCACAAACCCCCGACTCATGTCCGAAGACTGGCACAGTACCGGAGTACGCAACAAGGACCTCTTTCGAGTCTGTTGCAACACAAAGTCGCTCACCTCATACATATGCTTGCAAGCCTTTCATTCGTTCATTCATTCATTCATTAATACATGCATTTATTCATTACGTTCCATTTTTCCTTATCTTTCACTTTACGTTAGATTATACTTTCATTTCATTCATTAACATTCAACGCAAAGCCATAGAAAGATAATCATGCATAATAAGGAACATAACATAAACCTAAACATACAGCATCATCATACATACGCATCAATCATACATCACATCACGCACATGATACATACTAAACATCGCACACACCGCCATGCCTAACATCATACATAACGTCATACATATCATCATCATCAACATGCCCGACATAGCGACTATGACCTCGAAAGGCCAACTTACACAAGCCTATGGGAACCTCCCGAGTCAAAACTATAACTGCACTTTCCCTCGAAGGTCATAAGATAAACTGTTGTCCTTTCGGGTGTATGAACCCTACTTGGGTGTATGGACACCCTCCAGTCGCATGGCCTTCTGGGCGACTGAACACTTAGGCGAATGGACATTAGGCGAATGGACCCTATGCGAATGGACATCTATGCGTATGGACTCTCAGTCGCATGACTTTCATGCGTATGGCCTTCAGTCGCATGACTTAAGGCGTATGGGCTTCAGTCGCATACTCCTCAGGCGAATGAACCTCAGTCGCATGGCTTCCAGGCGCATGGACTTCAGCCGCATAACCTTCGTGCGAATGAACCTCAGTCGCACAATCTTTCAATCGCATGACTCCCCAGCACATGAACTTCAGTCGCATGACCATCGTGCGTATGGACCTCAGTCGCATGGCAATCGTGCGCATGGACCTCAGTCGCACGCCTATCGGCCGAATGGCCTCCAGTCGCCCTCCAGTCAGTCGCCTAGCCCTAGCTGATGCAGAATGCTGTTCGACCCGACTGCAGCCGCGGGTTTTCGGCCTCCAACCTCTTCCAAACCTCTTTTAAGCTCAAATCAACCATCCTAAACCTTAGGGAAACATACCACGACCTCATTCAAGCATAACCAAGCAAGAAATCAAGCCTGAAACGCATCATACACATACATACATGCATAAAAACGGGTTTTTACCCAAAAACTCAAAAATAGGTTTTCAGATGTGTTCCAGCCCCAAAATCAGTTGAAAACGAGTAAAAGAGGGGTCCTAGAACTCACCTTAACGATTCCGACGAGTAGAGCTTCGATTTGACTCGCTCCGCGTCGATTTCCACGCTCGAATCTACCCGAACCAACTTTTCTCCTCTTTTTCTTCTTCTCTTCTCCTCTCCTCTCTTGGCTGAAAATGGGAAGAATGGGGGTGTCTCCCCCCCTTTTATATTCCCGTGCATCAAAGTTTCTCTCGTTGGCGGGTTTGGTCCCTCGACTTCGGACTTTATATCCTTTTCTTCTTTCGTCGGCTTCAAAGGAAATTTCCGGGTGTTACAGAAATATGCTTTTAACCCTAAAACAAAATCCTAGACAAACTTTTTTTTTGTGAGATTCGTTATAGTGATCGATAAGATAAAAAAAATGGTGTTGAACTCAATCAAGATTTGCAGTTGCAAGTTATTGTCAACTTAGGGAAGAGGGGCGCCCATGCTGGAACCCCAAGACGGTGGGCGACGCCACGAGGCAACACCCCGTCGGTCCCCCATGCCGCGCCATTCGGCCATTTCATAGCATCCACAGGTCGATGATTTCTCCCTTGTTCTGAAGCTGTGTTTCTTCCCCACGTTGCAATCCCTCACTGCGTGAGCCCCCCCCCCCCCACCACCACCACCACCACATGGCATGGTGCAGTACGGTGAGGTGGGGTGTGGTGGGGTGCGATGCGGTGTGGTGTTGTGTGACGTTATAAATTGTTATTGATAGGTATGTGGTTTAGTGTGGTGTGGTGTGGTGTGATGTGATGTGACATGGTAAATTGTTATTGATAGGTATGTGGTTTAGTGTGGTGTAGTGTGGTGTGATGTGACATGGTAAATTGTTATTGATAGGTATGTGGTTTAGTGTGGTGTGGTGTGATGTGATGTGACATGGTAAATTGTTATTGATAGGTATGTGGTTTAGTGTGGTGTGTATGGTGTGAGTGCCACCACCACCCGAATTTTGAAAAATTTGAAATGGCAAAGATATTAATTTTGAAACCAAGGGTTTTTTAAGACAAAAAAATGTTTGCAACCAACTGTTCTCCAAACTAGACATTTTTAGTGGCCATGATATTGATTTTGAATGAATAGCATTAAATAAGAATTCACTAGGATACCATTACAATTCTGGAATAGATACACAATTAACAAAATTGGTGGAAGTATTGGTGAAGTGACCTTCATTTAGAGGCCTCGATAAATGAGGAAAATTTATCTTATGATTGCCTGGGTGTTCTGGCAAAACAAGGTGCTAAGATATTCGAGGATATCAAAATACAATAGCAAAATAATAAATTCAAATTTTAGATTTCAGAGAGGTAGGGTTGCAAATGTGTTGAGCCGCTCGTGACTACTCGAGATTGTCTCGAATAAAAAGCTCGAAATGAGCCGAGCCTTATCAAGCTCGAGCTAAGCCCGAGCCTCAAATTAAGATAAAAACAACTAAATAATATATATTACAATGTTTCATATAAAAAATTATTATAGATATATATAATATATATAAAAATATTGAAAACAAAAATCAAATAATACACGAATCTAGCCCAAACCGAGCTCAATCTTGAAAAGTTTTTAACGCGCCAAACTCGAGCTGTAAAATTAAAGCTCGAGTATGTAAGTTTTTATTAGAGTTAATTACACCAATGGTCCCTGCGGTAAGGTCGTTTTTCAAATTTAATCACAAAAGTTATTACAAGTTAGTCAACTAAGTATGTCAAGTTATAACAAAATTATCTCCTACATTGATGGACGTTAACTTCTTCGTCAAAATTTCCTTAAATGACCAAAATACCCCTAAACTAATCCTTCTATCATCTCCTTTGTGATTCACAATCTTCAAACCACCATCCTACATTCCTTCGTCCTTAAATTCATCATTAACATCACCACCACCACCACCGTTGGCTACCTCCACCACGGTTAGCCAACACGAACAAAAAGAATCAAAGACTACTTTAGAGATTAAAATGATAAATCCACTAAATTGAAGTGATTTCTTTGTTTAAACATAAAAAAGTAATGGTGGTGTTTTAAACATCAAGCAAGATAAGATGATGGTGGTGGTGGTGGTTGGCCGACGATTTAATGGCATGGGTGTTGGTAGGTTGAGGGTGTGGGTGGTAGTGGTGGCCGGTTGAGGCGGCAATGGTGGTCAGTTGAGGATGGGGCGGTGGTGGCGGAAGGTTAAGGGTTGAGGCAGCGATGGTGGTAGGTTGAGGATAGGGCCGATGGTGGTGATAGGTTGAGGGTTGAGCCGATGACGATGGTAGGTTTAGGATGGAGGGGATGATCTTTCAAGAGAAGAAAGCATGGGTATTCTGATAATTTTCCACCCACTTAATAGAAAAAGTTAACCTCCGTCTATCTCAGGGACAATATTGTTATAACATGATATATTTAGTAGACTAACTTGTAATAAATGATACTTAGAAACTAAACTTGAAAAACGACCTTACCACGTGAACTATTTATGTAATTAACTCTTTGTATTATGATGTGTAAATTTTTATAGTATATGAATACATATACGCTTATACATATAAACTTACATAATAATGTAGTATTTTAATAAAAATAATATGAAATATTGGATTTTAATAATCCAAACTATTGATTATTGGCCCGTATTAATTCTAACTAACAATTTGATTCATATTAATCTTAATTTTTGATTTTGTTACCAACAACAGTCGCAGTGTTACTATTCGTTAACTCTGTTAGCTTTTTTGATAACGTTGCTCATGACATGGCATGTGACATGGTGTATTACATAATTAAAAATATATAAAATATATCACTCAATTTTTTTACTCTGTTTCCAAGCCATTCAACCAGCGACAAAGGCATTACGTTGAAAACATCAAAAAACGATATTTTGTAGAAAAGAATTGAGTAATATATTGATATTTTTAATTATAACTATGTTATACGTCACGTCACATATTACGTCATAAAAAGTAACAAATGAACAGTTACACATAGACTATTATTAGTAACAAAATTGAAAGTTAGGATTAATATTGGTCAAATTATTAGTTTGGATTAATAATGACAAATAGTTAATAGTTTGTAATACTATAAATTTGGTTAACTTTTTGCATTTTGTTGATGAAGATAGTATCATTGAATTTTATTCTTAATTATTATGTGAAATCTGAATATTTGAAAATTAATAGAGTAGATATGAGTTAGTTCATAGAATGCCTTTTTCTAAAAAAAATATTCTTGAGACTTGTTTTATTACTTTTAAATTATATGTGTGATGTTTTTAAGATGTAGGTGCAACTTATTTTAAATAACAAAGGACCTTTTTCAGTTATGCGCCACTTGGCAATGTGAAGGAATGAAGATTACAAGACAGGAAATCTGTTTCTACGTAACTTTATACCATGGTTATATCTTTCCTACCTGCAGCATTAGTTTTTAATTCTGGGTTGAATTAACAGCTGGAAAATAATCTTTATGTAAATAATTAGTTTTTATCATCATCATACATTAGTACACATTAATATTTGTTTTTATCACATAGGTGCTGCCATTTTATTAATTTTAATCAAATGCTAGCCTTCAGTTTGTAACTTCATCACATATGCATTTGCCATTTTGGTAATTTTAAGGAATTACCACCTTTCATTTTGTAACTTTGTATCCAACTTATGTCTTTTTTCCATTCCCACTCTTTTTGTCTTCTCAATGTTGTCTACCATTACACATGTTATTTAAGCGTGATTGTAACACCCGGATATTTATTATTTTAAAGCCGACGAAGGAAGAAAAAGAAATAAAGTCCAAAGTCGAGGGACCAAACTCGCCAACGAAAGAAAGTCGGGTGAGTGGAGTATATAAGGGAGAGGGCAGCTCTTACCCTCTCCCCCCATACACAAATTTGCAGCTAACATAGAGAGGAGAAGAGAGAAAGGAGAAGAAAAAGAGAAAAAAGGTTGGTTCGGGTGATTCGGGTGGCCAAACTCGTCGTGTAGCAAGCCAAATCGAAGCCCTTGACGTTGTGCTCGTTTGTGTGAGTTCTAGGACCCCACTTTTACTTGTTTTCAACCGATTTTGGGGCTGGAGAACATTAAAAACCCGTTTTAGTGAGTGTATGTGTTTGACCCATTTGGGTGTGATGTGTGTGATGTGTTTCATGTATGTTTCCGGGCTTGTGTGTGCTTGTATGGTGTTATGATATGCATTCCTAAGGTCTAGGATGGTTAATTTAGGCTTAGAATGGGTTTGGATGTGCTTGGAGGCCGAAAATGGCAGATTGGGTTCGGGATGAACTCCATTCTGCATCAGCTAGGGCTAGGCGACCGAATGAAGGCCATACGGCCGAATGAGAGGCGATTGAGGGTCATTCGCACGATTGGGATTCATTCACACGATTGAGGGTTCAATCGCACGGCTAAGGTTTCAGTCGCATGATTGGGAGTTCAGTCGCATAGGGAGTCGTGCGACTGAGGGTTCAGTCGCATAAGTGCTTAGTCGCACGAGATCATTCACATTAGATCAGTCGCATAGGTGCTCATTCGCATTAGTTCCATCCGCATAAGGTCCATACGCACGATTGGATGTCTATTCGCATAGATGTTCATCCGCTTGAGTCCAATCGCATGATGTTCAGTCGCATGAAGGCCATGCGACTGAAGGGTGTCCATACACACGAATAGAGTTGTTGCACCCGAAGGAGAGTGTAGTTAGACTTCTGGCTTACGAGGGAAAGTGCAGATGTAAGTTTTGACGTAAAGGTTCCCGTAAGGGCATGTAAGATAGCTGTTATGGCCTTAGAAAGCATGTAGGGCATAGAGATGATGATGTTGCATGTTATATATGAATGGTGTTTCCCTGTATGATGTGATGTTAATGCATGTTAATGTTCCTTAGTATGATGTATATTATCTTTCCTATGGCTTTACGTATTATGATGAATGAAACAAAGTATTATGTAACGTAAAGTGGAAAGAAATGAAACGTCTTGCATGCATCGGATAACAGGTCCTTCTTTGTGATTGACCATTAATGTAGAACCTCTACCGCTTACCCCTAGTACCGTGGCATACGTTTAGCTGTTCATTTATTGACTTCGGCCCAGTAGCTATGACTGATGGTTACTCCTAGTACCGTGGCATACGTTTAGCTGTTCATTTATTGACTTCGGCCTGGTAGCTAAGACTGATCGGGGTGTAGCACATGGTATTGGTACGGATGATGTCCGATGCGCAAGTAAAGTTATATGGAATGAATGAATGAATGAATGAATGAATGAATGAATGAATGAATGAATGAATGAAGAAGATAACAATGATATTATCTATGTGTACGTATGATGTGTGATCATGCAAAAGTAACGAAAGGTTTTATATGAAAGTAAAGTATGTTTTATAATAAAACTAGAACTCACTCAACAATGCTGACTTTTATGTGTTTCCAGTTGGCAGGTAAAGTTGCTGAGGATGGCACGGGGCGACTACTCAGCTTATTTTGGATGGCATCCATATTCATAATGCATTTGCATTGTAAAAGAACAAATATTTTGTAATTGAACAGCGATGTATTTTGTTGCAAAAGTTTTTAGGATAAAATGATGTTTAATGTTTCTGCGCAATGTTTTATGAACTATACATGCGATTATATGTTTTATGTGCGATGAATGACCAACTGTAAGCGTCCCGGGAACGGGGCCTTACAGTGATAGCCCTTGCTTCCATGATGCAGGTAATTGTTCTTTAACTCGCCTACATAAACATTTCATTTTATCTTCCAAATGGCCACTCAAACGAACTTAAAGCAGCAGCCAGAATTCTCATAGTAAAGGAACCTACTTCTTCAACATTTAAATATAAACATTTTTAAGGAATTACCACCTTATGTTGATTTTCCAGTTTTTTCCACTATTTATTTTTTCTATTAGTTAAATATAAACATATTTAAAATTTATCGATTACAAGATCCCGCTGCAACGCGCGGGTCGGCCTACTAGTTATAGATAATATAACAATTTTGATAGTTTTTAACGCATTCTTGCGTGTTCTCATAATATTTATGATTCTCCTTTAATCATTCTCATAATAACACTATTATAATATATATATATATATATATATATATATATATGTATATATATATATATATATATATATATATTATATATATACACTTAGCTATTATATATATATATATATATATATATATATATATATATATATATATATATATATATATATTATATATATATATTTATATATATTATATATATATATATATATATATATATATATATATATATAATAGCTAAGTATTATCGATAATACTTAGCTATTTTATATATTTATCATTCGCGTACGATACACACATATTTAAGCAACTTTTAAGTATCATTAGACTTAATTTACATTTGTGTAAATTAATGGTTATTTTGGTTCTCAAAATAACAAGTGGTTTTGTAATGATTTTGACCATATATATATACAGTGGCAGACCCAAAATATTTTCCTCATGGGGGTTGGAAATTACTAAGGGTTGGGTTTTACTTGTTAAAAATTAATTTTTGTTTTAGGTCGAGTTAGGTCATATTGTTTGGCTCGGATCGGGACAACTAAATAATCAAGTTGTCATTAACGAAATATTCAACCAACAATCAAGCTAAGATTTAAATAGTTAAAAAATAACAAATAATAAATCAAATAATAAAAAATTATAAAGTAAAATTAAGAGAAATTTTCTAGAACGTTTATTGGGATTAGATCATATACATATATTATACAAATAAAAATTCTTGGGGTGTGGGTGACCCATGAATATCACCTAGGTACGCCCCTGTATATATAGACATACACATATACATGCATGCATGCATGCATATATGTATTATATGTATGTGTACGTGCGTGTGTGTATGTATGTACACACACAATGAGGTAGGCTTCTTTACATAATTAAAAATATTACCTAACACTCACGAGTACCAATCTAAATTATGTGTGTATTTGCCAAGATTTTAACATATATATTAAAATACAACCTTATTATATGAATATATGTTTTGATCGATAACACAGGTGATCTGTTTGGCTACAATCTAGAGATTATGGCTTCAAAAGAATAATAGAACTTTAACGACAAGGTGAAATTGGCTATAATTTTGATGGATGAAATTAAAGAATTATTTTTCTTATGGGTTATAAGTATATTAAAAATATAAGAATACAGGGTAAGGCTTATAGTGTAATTTTGATGTAGTTAATTCGATGCTTTAATTGTTTTTGTGGGTGTTTTTCTTGCCTTTAGCTACTTGCCATAGGTTTAAGCTCTTGTATCTTTGGTATTGATGGAATGGATAGTTTTGCTATATTAAAAACAAAATTATATATATATATATATATATATATATATATATATATATATATATATATATATATATATATATATATATATATATATATATATATTGAAAACATTGAAGGTTTTTGGTCAATGGATGTGTGGGAAGTGTATGAGTATACATGCAATAAGTTGGGCATGTCATCACACTGATGGCATTGTTTGGTTTATTGATTGTGCTAATGACACGAATGGACATATTATTGAGATTTTGAGGTCTTCTATTAAGGTGCATAAGACCCTTATTTATGAATTGCTCATATTGGATGTTGCACTCCTTAAATGGGTCTTTAAAGCACCTATTGTTACAGTCAAGAGTATCCCATATAGTTGTTGTTTGGTCTTTTCGCAAGTGTTGAAAACATCGCTCTACAAGGCAGTTGCACAATAGGGATCCGTTGAAGCAAGGGCTGGGTTGTTACTTCTTCCTCGGTGTACTTTGCGAGTGTTCAGATCTAGAAGTAGGTGTCCTCATGTTAGTTAAAAATATATTACACGATTCAGATTTAGGGTCTCTAGGCAAACAAGGCATGGATTTTCATAAGAAGAGGAATGTTAGCAACACCAATGTCAGACAGTGTCTTTAGAAAGTGGCAGATGGTCATTTTACTACAGTAGTGAAAGTGCTACGCTCATCTGGTGTGGCTCAATTCAATGATAAAACCATCAAAGCATTAGAAGCTAAACACCCACACAAGGAACCTCCATCTCTTCCTAGTACTATATATTCTGAGCCTCCCTTTGTAGTATAGGCTGGCTGTTTTCTTGGTTGCATTAAATCATTTCCTAAAAGAATTTCATGTGGGAGGGGCGACTTGCGGGCACAACACATTTGGGATACTTTATGTGGAAATGGGTATGTTGTTGCCACTGACATTTTCTGTGTTATTATTGTAGTAAATTTGTATCTAGGGGCGATTTTCATTGAGCTTGGTAGAGTTTGTGGTATCTGCTCCTCTTACTCTACTCTTAAGCAGACAATGGGATACGACTATAGCAGTTGGCACTATATGGAAACGATTGTTTTCTAAGGTTGCTATGAAGGGTGTGGGTAAAGACATGGCAAAATACCTTAAAGAATATAAGAGGCCATATTACATAGTGTTAATAGGGTATTGAGTGAATGTCACATCAATTGGCCCCTGGGATTTCTTACAATGAATTTTCTAATGCTTTTAATTAGGTGGATAGGCCAGCCTTACTTCAATAGGTCAGCTTGAGATGTGTCACACCCTCAATTTCCCCAAACGGAGTATTAGCGTTAGGCGCGTGACATACCATGATCTCAGTTGATAGTTACACCAAATGACATGATAATTACAAAGCTTAGCATTTAATATTATTAGAAAGTCCCAAAATATAGTTAATAATGAGTTCAAGGAAACATTTACGGAAGCGAAATCAGTTAATCATTTATTAATTCAAATGGTGCAAAACACGCGTAACCCAAATAAATGAAATCTTGCAAAATAAATGTTTAAACTGTTTTTTTTTTCAAAACAACCAGCGACGTAATGCAATGACCTAATGCTCCTAATCGTGCGCACCATTTCCCTCATCCAGAAGTTACACTTGGAAAACTTGGCATACAGTTGTTCTGTCTTTAGAAGCTTTAATATAAGTTTTAAATGTTTCTCATGTTTCTCCCTATTCTTGAAATAAATCAGTATGTCATCAATGAAGATGCTAACAAACTTGTCTAAGCAGTGTTTACACACACGGTTCATGAGGTCCATAAAGACTGAATGAGCATTTGTCCATCCAAATGGCATGACCACAAACACAAAATTCCTGTATCGAGTTCTAAAAGCAGTCTTTGATATGTCTTCTTCTCGAACCCTGAGTTGATGATATCCAGATCTTAAATCGATTTTTAAGTAGTAACTCGATCCTTGCAGTTGATCAAGTAGGTCGTCGATACGCAGGAGGTGGTAACGATTCTTCATGGTGACCTTGTTCAGTTCCCGATAGCCAATGCACATATGGAAGGTACCATCTTTCTTTTTCACGAATAACACAAGCGCTTCCCAGGGTGAGGAACTAGGGCATATGTATCCTTTATCTAACGGTTTCTGCAAAATTTTCGACAATTCCTGTAATTCCTTCGGTGCCAAGAGATACGACGCCCGAGCGATTGGGGCAACTCCTTGTGTCAGCTCTATCTGGAACTCTACTTTCCTGTGTGGAGGAAGACCAGGCAAGTCCTCTGGAAACACTTCGGGGAAGTCCTTTAACAATAGGAATATCATCAATCTGCTTCTCCTCTGTAGTCTTTTTAGTAACTAAAGGCAAAATCTCTGAATGTCCCTTTCGTAAGCATTTATGGGCTTTCATGTAGCATATGATGCTGACCATAACACCACTTTTGTCACCTTCAACTATGAGTATCTCTCCACTAGGAAGAGGAAGTCTAATGAGTTTCTCCTTGAAAATAATTTCAGCTTGGTTCTTGGACAACCAATCTATACCGACAACAACATCAAAGCTACCAAGGGTGATAGTCAGAAGATCGATATCGAACTCATACCCAGACAATCCTATCTTACAACCATGGAACATGTGAAAAGCTTCTATAATCTTACCATCGATTATTTCTATCGTATAGTTCGAGTCTAAAGCTTTGGATGTAATATCTAACATCTTACTGAATTTTTAAGAAATAAAGCTTCTATTGGCACCAGAATCAAATAACACTGAAGCAAAGCAACCATTGACAAAAAGTTGACCAGTTATAGTATAAGGATTGTTACGAGCCTCACCTGTGCCATTGACGAATGCTCTACCCTTAACACCACCATTGTCATTGCTTCCATTGTCCTTTCTGTTAATAGCACCATTACTACCATGGTTCTCACTGTTGTTATTCTTTCTCAGCTTTAGGAAATTCCTCTTGAAATGTCCAGTTTGACTGCATTCATAACATCCATTTTGCTCTTCCTGCTATGTTGATGGCTTGGGTGTTATGTTCACTCGGTATTTTTTGGTAGCATGACCTAATTTGTCACATCTCTCATTGTTGTTCTTAGTGCATGGCCCATTGTGGTGGTAGTTACACTTGTTGCACTTGGGTAGTGTTCCGCTATAACCACTAGTGTGTTGGGATGATAAAGAAGACTGGTTGAATGAACGAGAGTTATTAAACTTCTTGGATTGTTTTGGTTGTTTCTGTGATGTACCCTTGTTGTTACCAGAAATACCCACTTTCACTTGTTGTTCCCATCAGAGGTAGCTGACGCAGAACTCTGTGGTGGTAACTTACCCTGCGCGATGGCCTGGTCTGTCAGTTTGTAGGCCAGTCTGATGGTATCCTCGATTATGGCTGGTCGAGAATCAGTGACCATACTTTGTATTTCTGGGATCAATCCGTTGAAGTACCTTTCGATCCTCATGTGGGGAGGGTTGATCATGTTAGGACGCAGTGTGCCGAGATCGTGGGATCAAGTGGTGTATGCCTCAATCTCGGAACCTATCAACTTCAAATTCTAGGATTCCACCTCTAGCTTCTACACCTCGTCTCGGGAGCAGTATTCTTCCTTCATGAGATTCTTGAAGCCATCCCATGAAGTTTGATTGGCGATTTCTACACCTAATGTTTGCACTTGAGTGTTCATCAGGATAGGGCAGCTCCATCCAAAGTACTAGTGGCATACTTCATCCGATTTGCCACCGAGCAGTTGCATATTTTGAACATTGATTCAAGCTTCTTGAACCATCTCAGAAGACCTACAACTCCTTCTACTCTTGTGAACATATTAGGTTTGCAGTACATGAAGGACTTATAAGTACAAACCCCTTAACCTGCAATAGATTTAGATCATGACTTCGGAATTTTAACAAGTGTTATGATTAACAGGATTGATAGAATGTTAACGTCAAGAATGAATTGGTATCACTTATCGATCGAAGAAGGTTGTGAGTTCGGGTTGTGGTTGGCCAACGCATCAGCACATGCTGATTTGTGAGTGCAGCCAGCTCCACCGGTGTTGTGTTAATGGTGCACGACCATAACCACGTCCATGCCCACGTCCAGACATTCTTAACAACCACAACAAACAAAAATAGTAAATATACAGCATATCAACTTCATTTAAAAGAATTTAGCACAATCACAACTTAATGTTCAAATGATAATCTCTGATAAAATAAATTGTAAATACGTCTACAATCAATTAAACCAAACATCAAAATCTCAATATGTCAGTTAGATGGGGAAAACCCTCCCCATCACAGGTGCAAAGTACATGAAAGTCAGATAAACGAGTGAAATGGACAAAATAGAAATCAACGAGAGTCGACGGATCTGGTACTGTTCTTAGGCTCGTCATAAGGATGCTTCTATGGTTCTTCTTTAGGTTCCTTTTATGGGGCTTCTTCAAGATCAACTTCTGGTACTGGTACTGCATTTAGTGCGATGATGTGGCCCTCCATGTCATAAATCTATTAATGGTTTATGGTGATGTCCTCTTCATCCCCAGTCACACGTTCAGTCAAGGTTGTAACGCGGTCTACCAGCATGTTATGATGATTGATAAGGCTATAAAGCTGCTTCTTCAGCTTTTTATTTTCCTCCCTTGCTTCCCTCAACCCTTTCCACAATGCCATGTTGTCATCCATGAGTTCCTCGATGTGCTTACACTCAACATCCAACGTGGTCGTCAGGGAAACTATGTCCTGCTCAGGTTAGCAAGTGAGAGAAAGCAAAGTGGGCTCATCAGTAAATCTAAAAGGATCGAACCTAATACGGGGTCAACATTCAGGTGGAGGAGTAACGCGCTTATTCCTAATCAACTGAGTCATATAGCGAGGATAGTACGCCCAGTCATGGACCGGAGGATGAAGAGGTAAGCGAAGCACATATCATAATCAAACTTATTGGCATCGGAAAAACGCATAGGCCACTCATCTCGATCAGAAGATGAAGGCGGGAAAATCAGGGCAAACAGACCTTTTTCCCAAAGATGAAGCGGGTGCAGAAGAAAAAGCCATTCTTGCAATCAACCGCTCATAGAAATGAGCAAAGGCAAACAAATCCAACAAGCAAGACTAGCAAGCAGTTAAATGTGTCTATATGTTTTTAACTAAGGCATCAGGCTATAGTTTAAATGCGAAGCAAATGACATGCAAATTTTTTTTAGTTCGTTATAATCATTGACTCTGATACCAATATGTCACATCCTTAATTCCACAAACAGGGTTTTACCATTAGTCGCTTGACATACCATGATCTCAGCCGATAGTTGCACCAAACGACATGATAAATACAAAGCATAGCATTTAATATTATCAAAAAGTCCCAACATATAGTTAATAATGAGTTAAAGAAAACATTTTCACAAGTGAAATAAGTTAATCATTTATAAATTCAAATGTCGCAAAACACGCGTAATCCAAATAAATGAAATCTTGCAAAATTAATGTTTAAACTATTTTATAAAAATAACCAACAATGTAATGCAATGATGCAATGCAATAGTGCAATGCTCCTAATCGTGCACACCTTATGAACCTAAAAGAAACATGCTAAAGCGTCAACACAAGGTTGGTGAGTTCATAGATTTTGATAAACAGTAATAATTTAGAAATAGCAGATCCACTAAACAACTTAATATCAGTAGATAGCTAGTCTAATAACAAGTTACGTAGTGTATAAAGTTCGATACAAAAGCTGACAAATGTAAGTATGCCTCGGTTGTGGTTACCATGCCACAACAATAGAAATTAGGTCAATTAAACACCCGCTTGACATACAGCCCGGGTGGGGTTTGTCAAACCCAGTAGAACTACTCAGAATTACCTCGCTAAAGAACATATATTAACGGTGGAAAAGTGAAGATTTAAATTGGTACAACACTAGTAAGCATGCGATAATATAGTAATACTGATCAAATGAAGAAACGTTTATAATGAACATGTTTCTCTTTCCCAAAAAGAATATAAGTAAAGTGGAGTCGTAAACTCACCTTAAATGCCTAGCAACAAGTAAATGCAAGCACAAATGAGTGGGTTCGATTAACCTGTATATTTAATATTTAGTTAATATTAATTATTAAATATTAATATAAGAATAGTACGGTTTCGCGTTTAGGACTCGGTTACGATGCCGGTTATCGGTATTTCCCCATTCCCACGCAAGGACATTCTTACACAAACTCACGCTTGTAACCAAAAATCCAATTATTCTCGCGTATACACGATCATACATATAAATACTCTTAAAATACTTAGTTATGTAACCATACTAATATAATACGCAATGATTTAATGATACACAATCCACACCTATAGTATCTATATTGCACACACATATATTGTACCATATATGTCATTCACACACATTATATACAGATAATGCACATGCATACGTACATAGCTAAATTTATATATAATAACTCAAACAAATACAACCCTATATACACAACCAAAATGTCACATATATCCCTCATACATGTCTCAGCTACACATGCATATTAAACCCATAAAGACCCTCGGACCCAAGCCTAGGCCACATGGCCAACTCGAACCGTGAACCCCAAGCACACGAAACACATGAAAACACATCATGAACACCCATAAAGAAGACAACCGAGAAGCCACTAACCCACAAAAAGTCGTCGAGAACCAACATAATTACTCACATGCACCAATGAAGAACCGAAACCCTATTCGGTCCCAATACCATAACCACTCACACCCGGATGCCCAACAACACCACTTTACGATCGGTTGAGGCCTGCCCAGTAGCCATACACACATGAAGTACCAACACACACATACACTGAACACACACCCAGACAACTGACAAAGCACACCATACCCACACCTGCGGTCACCCCAGCCATGTTACCAAGATTACTAGCACCACTAAAGCCGGACCCACACGCACACAATCTACACCCACACACACCATTCCCAAACCAAAACCCAAATCCGCAAACAACAACTGAGAACGAAACCATAATCACTACAAGATTTTTGCCCTATCGCGACGACACATGTCGTCGCCATAGCCTATCGCGACGACATGTCGTCGCGATAGTGGTAGTAGCCGTAGTTTCGTCGCAATAGGTCAAAAAAAGTCATTTTGGCGACTTTGTCGCCATTGTCACCTATCGCGACGACATGTCGTCGCGATAGGCTTATCGCTATTAATTTTCCCCCAATTTTTTTATTTCAAAATTTAAAATAAAATATCTAACCCGGGGACCCTATGGCGACGACATGTCGTCGCCATAGGTATTTTAATATAATAAATAATAAAAATAGAAAATATATTAAATTAATAAAATTATTTTCTAATTTTACCTATGGCGACGACATGTCGTCGCCATAGGGTTCCTGGTTAAATAATTTAATTTTTAAATTTTGATTTTTTCCAGGTTTTTTACTTAAATAATTTACCCAAATCAGATACGCAAAAATAAAACCTAAATATTACCAATACTTAAACGTAGATCAAACAATTCTAATTAAGTACATACCAAACAAGACAAAAGTACCAAACTAAACATATCTTAAGTTTTTACAACCCTAACAAATTAACTTCCTAATTGTCGTCATCTTCATCATCTTCGTCGTTATTGGGATTATGTTTTCTTCTTTCAAATTCATTCATCCTTTCTTGCATTTCTCGCATTTGTTGCTTTATTGCTTCCATTTCTTCATCCGGATGTGATGATGACCCGCTTGATTGTTCATAGATATTTTTTACTTTTCGTCCAACACCTCTCGTATGATCACGCCTTTCTCCTAATGCAAGCTCTAAACATTGCATCTCATTAACGGGCGACTCTCCCGCCTCCATTTGCATTTGGGTGTATTGATTTTCGATTTTTGCCTGCAATTTTAAAGAATCAAAATGAAAAGGTATTAACATTTTTATGAAATTTCGACAGCATAACTGTAACAAAATAAAAAAAACCATCCAAAATCATAACTAAATATAACATAAAATTCCCAACTTTCAAGATATAAACACAACTTATCAAAACCAACACTCAAATATGTATAGCATATAGATTATAGTGGGTCAAGATCACCAAACATAATATATTAAATACATATGAACATATGATAATAACATTCTTAACATATTAAGCTTACCCAATTTTCTTCTGCCCTTTGGTTGACCCATCCTGACCCTTCTCTGTAATGCGACCTCCTCCACGTTTCGATGTAACTTGGAGTCCGGTTGGTTGCTCCTATTAAAAACAATATTCATAATAGCATAAAAGAATTAATAATAAATAATTAAATAATATATGTTTTTTACCTGAAAATATTGTCTTTGAGCATATGATCGACTACCATGCAGACTTGGATATAGTTGTTTTGCCCTATTCTCTATGCCTTTTACAGAAAAGCGTTTATGTTCTTCACTTGAGAAAAACTCAACCACCCGCTCCCATGCCTCCCGACTTTGACCTTCAGGTGGATTATTTAAAGCGTGCTCAATATTATCATAGCCTCCATGATTTAAGAAATGTTATTTCATACCATGTTACCAAGATTACTAGCACCACCAAAGCCGGACCCACACACACAGGATCTACACCCACACACACCATTCCCAAACCAAAACCCAAATCCGCAAACAACAACTGAGAACGAAACCATATTGAAACTGATTGTCCGAAACTAGCGAAAGAACTTACCGTACAGGCATACGAGGGGCTGCGATTTATAACAGTATGTCATCGGAGCTGGGAAAAGATCGTCGGGTGATGCAGAGGGGAAGTCGCAGTTGAAGAAGCTGTCAAGGATGAGGATTAGGGTTACCGAATGGAGGGTGTCGATAGGGGGTTTAGATTTAGTATATTTTGATTAGTAATTTACACATTAGCCCCTCCAATTCAACATGATTTGCATTTCCTACTTTTAATTAGTTTAACTAATTTTTAAGAGTTAGTATTAATAATGTTAATAATAATGACAAATAATCTAGATACGAAACAATTGAGTTACGATGTTAACCTTAAAATCTCGGCTGTCACAAGGTGTCCTTCTATTTCTTTATGGGTAGAATTCTTATACGTGTAGCAAACAAGATTGTATCTTGGTGAGGAACATATCTGGTCCATCACTAGGGTTCAACAATGAGAGCCACTAGGTCCCCTTCTTTTTGCCCTTATTTTGCACATGCTTATGCATCAGATTAGAGACAATTGTTAGCTTCTTCTTCATGCGTGGTATCTTGATGATGGGACTATCATTGGAGATTCGAGGGAGGTAGCTAGGGTGTTGGACATCATTATGATATCCGGACCAACATTGGGTCTTGAACTGAATATAAAAAGAACTAAGCTTTTTTGGCCTTCCTGTGATGATGGGAAACTTCATGACGGTTTATTCCTACTGATATCAAGAGGCCATTCTTGGGTGTGAAACTTATTTGGGGAGGCATTAGGAGAGATGAAAATTTTATTAGTGGTTTGGCAAAGAAGAGAGCTACTAATGCTATTGACCTAGTGTGTCTTCTTCCAAAACTAGGTGACCCGCAAAGTGAGCTTCTCTTGCTACGATCTTGTATGGGTATTGCCAAACTTTTCTTTGGCTTGAGGACGTGTCAAGCTGTACACATGATGAATGCAACATTGTTTTCTTATATAGGATTATATGGGGCAATTAAAGACTTGGTGGTTTGTGGAGGTCTGCATACCTAAGTTTAGGTTCTATTGATCTTCCTACCAACAACAATGTCGGTGAAACAGCTGCTACCATTTCAGTAGTGTTTTTCTTTGAGTGCGAGACCCGCTTTTTCGGCCGTCTAGGATCCCTTTCTTATAGTTCCCTCGTGAGTCACTCATTGTCAAACATTCTTTAGAGGCTTCCAATGGCGACTTGCTTCCTTGCCTATTGGGTTTGGGGGTTTGGGGTTGTATTCGGCAGTAGAGGCTTCATCCTATGCTTTTGTAGTCTCGAGAGCCTATTCTTAGGTACTTCAAGACCACATCGTAGGAGACCATGATATATGTGGTATGGATTCCGACTATGCGTGGGCTTGGAAAGCAGTGTTATCACCATGGGTCAGGCTACGTTAAAAGTTACATCATGCTAAGTGAACAAACACGAGAAAGCTTGTCTTGACAACCAACACGTATTTATACCATTTGCATTTGATACTTTTTGGTTTCTTGCGTATGAGGCGGTGGAGCTGCTTAGTCGAGTTCAACGGGTCGTGCGTAGCATTGTTACAACTCCAAGATCTATGGATGTTGTTTCTAAAATACTTAATTTTGTTATTTAAAAAAGACTAGTGGCGCAACTTGTTGCGCGTTTGCCTTCTAATTTGATGAATTTGGGTTATGAAATTTAATGGATTATCAAAAAGTAAAACCAACTTACATGACTATAAACGATATTGATGCGCTTAGCTTGTGTACTTTGTTTAGCCTCACATAGCCTTTACACCTTCATATCTCATCCTTCTTTTTTACAAGAAGAATTGGTGCACCAAGTGAAAGGTACTTGGGCATATAAGGTGTCATGGAGTTGATCGGAAAACACCTAATCTAGGATTGGTGAAAAGTTCTCTCAATCTGAAATACCATTCATCTAGATTTAAAGGTTTCATTTTTCCTCAAGTCGGGGATCATTCCTTGCTTTTCGCTTGATACCAATAGGCTTCAATGTCGTAGGATACAACATACACATGCACACATGAAAAAATGTGAGGAAACGCGGAAAAGTTAGATGATACTCTTTGAAATAGGGAAAAAATAATGAATATGAAAAAAACTAATGTGATGTTAATATGTCATATTAAAAAATATATATAATTTTAAGATGATTTCTTTTTTCCTAAGCATGTGTGCGACATCTTATAATTTATTTGTTAGGCCGACCTATTACCGCTACACCCAACACCACTAGTGTCTCTATTAAAATTTTATAGTCTATTTAATTTCATTTTTGTAAATCAAAATTTTAAAATCCATAGCCCAAGTGATCTTCAAGAAAGTTACCAATAAACATCAAAGCTAAAAAGTGTTTGTACTCATTGTACATTCGTACTTCACTCTTGTGGTCTCAGATTCTGGCCGTTTTTAGCCAAAATGAAGAAATCTAAGAACTGGGTGTTCTAATTTTTGCAACAAAGATTGAAAGCCAATTCACAAGATCACAGCTTTTTAAAAGAAAGTGTTTTCAAGATTTCTCCATTATTATTCTTGATAATGGTGAAATACTGTGTAATGACATTCTGATATCTTCTTTCCATTTACAGGCTAAACCCACTTCTTTTGAGCCAAAATCGAATTGGGTACTTCTAGTACTCTGTTAACAAGTGAAACCCAATTCAGATTAGTGTTTTCAAGATTTTTCCTTCGATTTTCTTGATAAAAGGAAGATGTGTTCTTCCTAAGGCTATAACCCTAGTAAAATTCGATATTTTACCTTAATTTTGCATACACATTGTCGATTGACAGTGTTTTCTCAGTGATCTTTGCGTTTGACATGAAGTTTTGATTAGGGATTTGCTTAAAACTGTTTACAATTTTGGGATTTTTGGTTTGTGGGTCATTAAAGATGACACAATTGTTGTTCTTAGTGGTGTTTGCTGAGGCATTTGTTGCATTTCTTCTGATGGTGAAAATTGGGCCACTTAGAGAGCTAGTAATGAACTGTTTGGATCAAGTGAAGATGAGAAAAGCAACTGTTTTGACAATTGCTGGTACAATGTCTGTGATGTTGTTTTCGAATTGGATTAGCATTGTTAAAATCCAGAATAAGGGTGCTAAGATTGGTACAATGACACCAATGGATCAGGTTCTTTGGAGGACTTACTTGCTGGAGGCTTCGTTAATGGGTACATTTGCTTTTTCTCTCAAGTCTCAATCTGATGTTCATATAAAGCTTCATATTGTTATTAGCATTACTGACTTTTTGTCATCATTAGTTTGCTCTTTTGTATCTGTCATTCAACTAGTATGTTTCCTCTACATTAATCAAATTAACAAAATCAAGAGAAAAGAGTCTTTCTTGAACATATGTAAATGATGTTTCCCTTTGATCTTTTAAATCCTTGTTCAATGTGTGTGAATCCCAACTGAATTTGCACTATAATTCAGATTTTTTATGTGATTAATGAAAGGGTTTCCAATTTCAGTGTGGATGCACTGATTTTGTTAATTAAATTTATTCCGATTCATCTTTTGGACTGAAGTTGTTTAGTTAATTTTGAGGTTGAAGAAGAAAAAGATGAAGATGAGGAATAGATTGGAAAATTACCATTGTTTTCTCTTAAAATGGTTTGGCAATGACCACCTTCACTTATGGATAAAATTAGTGTCTAGGCTACTCACTCAGCACAAGTTGTAATTAACCTTGTGGTCAACAGGTTATTCGTGGGGCCGGTGAGTTTTTGGGTGACAAGTTCTCACGATTATCACAATAATATTAATGTCTAGTGAGTCGATATGGTATTAAGTTTCTTGAGTGGCAAAAGAGTACCCATAATATCATCTGATGGCGAACTTTGTACTTATATGTTTTTCTTTCATATGCCACGTGATCATTATTACATGGTGTTTTGCTTTTCAAATTTTATGTTTAGTGCCTACATAGACCATCGAATTTTCAAAACAGCATTTCAGGACACCCATGTATCAATTCTGATTTCTTAACGCCTATTATAGCCATAAACTAGCCCTAAAGTTGTAAAATAAAAGTTTGGGCATATCTTCTACAATCAGCCCATGATATTCAAGGCGACAACTTGAAGCTGTTATCTTACATTTTTGGGCATGTTTTCGGCCAGAATTTGCATAAATGAAACCAACTGATACTTAGGTGAATTGTAATGCTGTTTTAATTATGTATACATCATTAATCAAGCATGGACTCTTTAACGTATTTTTTCCGATAATAATCCATATAAATGTAAGCACACTCAAATTTGTTAATACTAAACCATTCATATCTTTCATTAAATTGCAGGATTCTCTCTGTATCTTGGTTTCTTGATCGATCGAATGCACCACCATCTTAGAAAACTAATTAATTTGAGAAGAAACGGTGGTTCGTCAAAACAAGAAATAGAAAAGCTCACCAAAGAAAAATTCAAGCTTCAAGAAAATGAACAGAAAGCAAAGGAAGAAATAATAAGATTGCAGAAAGAGAGATCAAATCTAAAAGAGAATATGCAGAAGATTAAATCGGAGACTAAAGAAAAAGATAAACAAGTTGAAGCTGCAGAAGCTCATGTTACGTCTCTTCAGAAACAATCTGCTGATTTGCTTCTTGAATACGATCAGCTTCTTGAAGATAACCAAATTCTTCAGGCTAAAGCTTTAGGTTACAGAGGATGAAGAATCTTTCGAACCAATTGAAAATTTTGAGGTTAATTTTAGATTATCTGGTTGGTTGACCATTGTTGTTGACTCTTCTCTGTTTGAACCTTGACTTGTTTTCACATTCTCTTGTTGCATTCAAACAACTAATGCTGATCAATATGGAAATGTTTTGCAATTGATATAATATAGTCTTCTTAGCATGACTCGTTATTAGAGGTGGTAAAATAGATGGGTTGTGGAATGGGTCAAAATAGATGGGTTGGGGAACGGGTCAATATAGATTGGTTGGTGAACGGGTCACAACATGTCAACCAACCACTTTAATCATCATATATAACTACTTATATATGATGATAAATATTATATTATTATAATGATTTTCTAAATATTTGCATAAACTGGATTTAGAAGGTTGTATGTAAATAATATGATTTTCAACTCATTTAACTAGTGACTAATTTGATCTGTTATATTTTTAGCTTATAGATTTTATGTAAACCTATCCATTTCATTTAACCACTAGTAAATAAGTTGAATTTGCCTTGGTATAAAAATAGGGGCATGAGGCGCGTCTATGTGTGAGGCGTGCATGAAGGGTGCACGCATGAGGGGCGCCTCTTGTACAAGGGTAGATTTTGTGCGGCCGAGAGGTTATACGTATAACTTTTTTGGTTGTGCATAGATGTTATTTATATATTAAATAATATATAGAGGTTATTTATACCTAAATTTTGGATATGTGATGATATATACCTATTGTAAATATTAAAAAAAAATCATATATATATTTCGTGTCTCACGCACATGATGCATGTGCCTTCGCTTCTCGTCTCACACCTTGGCTTTAAGGACCATTAGTTATCTCTCGTTTTATAAAACCAATGTTGATGCCATCTCAAGCTCTATCTTTCAAGATTTCTTGATACTGAAAATGTCCTTATTATGATTATTATTCTTTAAGAAATGCATGAAACTATCAGTTAACTTTCATAAGACAATTAGCGACTACTTTCTTTGTCCTGGTGGCCATTTCTCTTAATCTCTTTATGACATCTGTCTATTAGCTTTTATTTTTTAAGAATGACGACCAACACCTCCATCTATTTTTACTCATAAGCTACATCAATAGTGGATATATCTTATGTTAGGATTTTTAACACTAAGGTTCTTCAAATAATATTTGATTCTTATGCTGGCCAACCAACCCAAATGGCCTCCCTCTCACTACTCATTAGCTACTTCATGCAATTTCCTTGATTTGATATGTCATAAATCCTCATGCTTCAACTCTAAGGGGCTATTTGGTTCACAAAATGTTTTGTAAAGTAATTGAAATTAGAAATATAATTGGAATTGAAATATTGTTAAAACTGACAACGTTGTTCGATTTTGAGTGAAATTGAATTGTTAATTTTGAACATTTCGTAAGTAAGTGAAAGAAATGTGAATTTCAATTAATGTTGGAAAATTTTCCAATTGTAATTCTATCCGTTTACCAACTAACAGGATTTTAAATGAAAATTTTTTCAATTTCAATTTAATTCCTGAGAATTCTATAAACCAAACGTGGCTTAAGATTTTTTTATCACCTTTCTCAAAATAAAACAAACTCATCATGGTTATACCCATATAACACAAAAGAACATTTTTTTACTTTTAAAATTAGCACAAGTTGAACAAGCACTTTATTTGCTTCATTCATTATACTTATACTTAAACATAAAGATAGGTGTAATTTTTATAAAACATGAATGGTCTAATCATAAATTATTAAAAAGTTAGGTTATTCTTTAAATTAAGCAGTTTCTAACATGAACATATAAGAAATTTAGTAAGGTTGTTTTTTTTTGTGTTCTTGAGACGACGAATTCAAGCTTTGTGAAACAACCATCAAAGTATAAGCCGTTCAAAGGAAAAAGTAAAGCAACAAGTAATCTTTTTTTAACATGAACAAAGAATACAGGGACTGAAAGTTCGTACTTATAAGTTCAGGGAGCAAAATTGCAACGTTTACATAAAATACTCTTATCAGAGTCAAAAAATACTTTCACAGCGATAGCTGAACACTGAGCTTTGAAGGTCCATCAATGGCGGAAATCTCTGAAACCACAGTAACAGAATCATCTCCATCAGAAGAAAACACAAAGAACGACTCAGAATCATCGCATTTTGACGACAAAATCATGCGAAAGACCAAACCTGGGTTGAAGCGTCTCATACTAACCCTAACCGTGTTCTTCTCCTTCCTCTTGGGTATCGATCTCTATCCGTACACATATACGTTAACGATACACTTGTACATTGATTTGCAGTATTTCTGATTTGTTTTGGTTTGATCATAACAGGTCTGCCATGGTTACTTAAATCGATAGAGATCTACCGATCGCCACTTCCGTTTCGCGATATAGATTCACTATCAAACGCAATTGATTCGAATCCGTTTGTATTTCCGTGTAAATTTCATCTAGTGTTTGTTAATTTCGAGCAGAGTACATCAATTAAGCCGAATGCTGAAAATCTAGGGTTTTTGGTTAAGAGTTATATGTCTGAATATGCTGATCGTGGTTCATTTTGTGGTACTTGTGATGGTAATTATACAGTCTCGGTTAGTTTAGACACCGGTGATGAGTGTGTAGGATATGGAGATGCTGATAAAGGGATGTTGTGGAAATGTGGTGCCCTAAATGAGTTCAATTTTGATCAGATGGGGAATGATGAAGTTTTAGATGATTACTTGAAAGGTACTGTAGGAAGGAGTAGGGTTTATACTGTTGTAGTTGTGAATACTGGTAAAGGGGATAGATTTAGGGCGGTGGTGGGGAAGTATCGACATGCTTGGATTGTAGGTAGGGTTGCAGAGATTAATTTGCTGGCGGAGACAGTAGCGGAGATGTTCGTAAAGATATTTGTGAGTGGTGCAAAGGATGAAGGGAGTATCCAAGGGGAGTTTATGCCTGTTGGGGCTGATGGGAAAATTGTTCTTTCTTTCAATTTGTTGAATGCTGATCCGCGTGATTGGATTTATGATTGGTATGGAGATTTATTGTTTTCTTAGTAATGTGTTTGGCTTATGTGCATCATAATTCATTCTGTGATGATTGTTTAGATAACCAAGATTTGGCTCATTCAGATTGTAGCTGATTGAGCTTTGCTTAGATATAGCAAAAGTATAAATCTCATTGTATCTGCAGGGATTTTAAAGAGATAGATGAGAAACTTCTAGCTCCAACACTTGAAGCTTTGGGCCCTATAGCAAATATAAGTGTAGAAAGTCAGGTGACATGTAAATTCTGTTGAATTATCTTGCTTCACAACGATTATGTTTCTGCAATTTATATTAGACCTACATCTATGCATGCAGGTTTTATATCATACTCCAAAATCCTCGTATTCTTATTGGGATGATGAACAGGAGAGCCATATCTTTAGCACCAGAGATCTTCCGTTCTTTGTAAGTTGAAAAGTAATAACTAACTACTAGTCTACTAGTATTTGTTTTCTCGCTGAGTTTAGGAGACACTGATACTCTTAGTTTGAAATTACATTTAAAAGCATTTGCATATGATATACTCTTGTTAAAATATCTTTAACTGATGTTTATGTTTTGTAGGTCAATTCAAATGAATGGCATCTGGATACTTCCATAGCAGCTGGTGGACGCTCAAAGATTTTGCAATTTGTGGTGTACATTATTTAACTCCATAACATTTTTCTCATATGAATCATGTTTTGAAAAAAACAAATAAGCTAGAATACCTACACTAGCTGCAGTAAACCTTAAGTAGTATAATGGTTCATGTGAGTTGTTTGGTTGAAGCATACAAGCTAAACCATTAAGAATACACTAAATTGTTTTAAAGAAAGTTATTATTTGATATCTGAGAGCTACAGGAACTTTAAAATGATAAACTCAAGGTCATGTGATTATTTTTTGAAAACACAGAATCTTCACTTCCAAAGTTCATCTGTCTGTTCTAGTTTGTGACTGTATTATTTTATAAGATTTGAAATGGTCAACTTTGTTTATTTTCTAATGTAGCGTGTGTGATTTGTATGACTCTGCATTTTCAGGTATGTACCGTCTGCCAATGAATGTCCACTCAGGTTACAGCTTCCAAATGGAGATATTTCTGTCACAAATGGCTTTATATCTCCAGTTAATTTCTATCCCTATTTCAGCATTATTTTTATTTATTAACAATAAACTTTGTGAATTTGATTTCATTTTTATTGAAAATTGCAGACATGGGGAGGTGTTGTAGTTTTTAATCCTCCTAATTGCTTGGAAAATGAAAATAGCATGCACCCTCTCAGGCGTAAAATTTCTCCCCAGGTTGAATATGATCTCCTCTTATAAGACGTACTAGAGACTTACAAATATGGTTGGTTTAATTGTAGGGTCTATAAATGTATTTAATGAACTCTGATTCATCGACAGAAGATTATAATATACGTTTGTTTTTGTGTCAAGTGAGTAAAATGCCTCATTTATAATTCATGGATGATATATTTTAACAAGGATTGTTGTTAATGAACCTGAACCAGGAACTTAACCAGATTTTTGAAGTTTTCATGGGGCAACTTCGACAATTATTTGGTTTAAAATCTAGTGGTTTCTACAAGGGTGCATCAGGAACTTCTATTCTTTTAGCCAGTGAAAGAGGCTTTACAGAATGGTAATATTAGCAATAAGGCTGTCTTACTTATTTATATCAATCTATATTTGAGCCATCATTTAAATTTAAAAAACTTCTTATAGGGAAAATGATTGTTCTTGCTGTTCGTTTAGCCGAATGCTATAATACATTGACATGCATAACCTACTCTAATTTTAATCTTTCTTACTATAGCTATGCCGGTAGAGGGGTCAATTCAGACCCACTTACTTATGAATGGTTCTATTTGGGTTATGTTGTATCTATAATGTGTAAAATAAAGAAAAAAAATATAGCTTAAAAGGCAATATGTGAAAGGGTAGATGTTCAAACTTTATTTATAATGCATAAAACTTTCTAAACCATTTTATTTAAAAAGTTAGATTATAATTGAAATAGTGTAGCTTTTGTAACCATATTTAGCAATTAAAGTTTTATAAAGAACTTAAAGCTTTTGGACTATTTTGGGTCAACCCATCTAAAGTTACTCTTCTGACCCATTATCTAACCCACCTGTTCTGCCACCTCTATTGGCCATAGTCTGGTTGGAGTGTTAAGGGTGTGGGAGGTATATGGTAGTAGACTGCTATAATCATTCTTTTGAGTTATTTAGCTTGGTGTAATTGTTGTGACGTTTCTATCTTCATAATGTGCAGGGAATTAGATGCTTTGGCTCGACAACATGCATGTTATAATCTTCAACAGTGTGGTACAACCCTCGGATCACTTTCCAGATTGGTAATGTTTTCAGTTCTCACATACATTTTGTACTTCAATTGAGTGATCGACTATCTGTATCTAAAAGAAATCTCCATGCAGGTCCAGTCACTACCAAGGATGATCATTAAGGATGAGATTGGGAAACAGGTCAGTTTATAGGATGCGATGTCTTTATTGTTCATTTCTCATTTTTAAGTTGACAAGGTTGAGATAAATTTCTGAAGAAAGAATAGCACACTGCACATTCAGAATTCGTGAGTCGTGACACCTGAGCAATTACGACTCTGGATTTCTTTTCTGTTTTGAGCAGGTCAAATTCTCTCTCGAGGCTGCAATATTAGCTCAAAATAATGCCTCACAAGGCATTTATGATGCTTCAGCCGGTATGTTGAACTGATAATACTTATTATTTTATTTTCTAGTATTATTCGATCTTATTTTATAATTTGTTACTTTGGCAGTTTCCTCAAGGCATGCTAGATCCTTGGCTGAGGACGCATTCTTTCACCCGTCTGTAATGTCGATTAGTTACTACTCATTTGAACACATGTTTGCTGTCTATTCGGTTAGTTTCTCCATTAAACTCTAGTGACTATGGCTTAATTTAGTAACACTCATAATTTGACTTTTACCTTACAATATCACACGTTTTATCTTCCTTCTTCTATTTTTTTTCTCCTGTTGGCATATATATCAACCAGTAGATGGTTGGTCTTGGGATATTAATATATTTTCAGATATTATGTTTTCTTTGGTGAGATGCTAAGAGGATCAGATCCTATTTGCTCCTATTTTATATTTTTATTCACCACGTGTAAGTGGTGGCAATTTAAACCACTTTTATATGAAAACGGTTTGTTTGGGTTGTTTTCTATTTATAACAAGTCAAACAGGTAAAATATAAAGAGTTGTTTGTAAAGGTAACACGTCCAATGGATCGAGGTTTTGTACTTAAATGCCTACAAGTCTTGTAAAGCGTTCTATTCTAGACAGATTCTTATTTTAACAATGTGTGTTTGCTGACAAATTTCCCTATCTTTGCAGCCATTTTTTCTGCCACTTTCACTACATGTGATTCTCGCAGTTGTGAGAGAGATTAAACGATACAAACAAGAAAGCCGAAAATATGCGGCTTGGGAAGCCATAAGGAAGCAGCATTCTGATTAGACTACACACGATTAGATTAGCTGTTGTATTCCTGAAAGTATTTTTGGTCATGTTATTGTAGTTTGGCTGTTGAGCATTACTATTTGTTGTGGCTGCTGCACAGGATATTCATACAAATGAAAAAAATACCTCTTGACTATACAGTGTGTTAAATTTTGTATATCAGTTTAATTGTGTAAAATACATGGTTAGACCTGCTGACACAGGTCAGTTTACGTCTTTACGAGCACATGGCCCGGGTTCAATTGAACAGCAAAGCGGACAAAACAGGTGAAAAGCTGTAAAAAACCAGTCAAAACAAGGAATATACGTGTTTGGAAATCAGGTTTTGGTAAGGCGTGTGGAGACCGGCATTAGTTCAACACCATGGAAGTTAGAGATGCACAACCCGATGGTCAACGAAAAATCAAAACCAGGCTGAGTTTAAACCGATTTAGTTTGTTGACTGGTTTTTTGAGCAGTTTTGGTTGGTTTTTTACTTGTATCGTTCGTGTTAATCTTCAATGACCATGGAAGATTGGAAACTACAAACGTGAAATCCTCAATGGAAAAGGGTTTTGAGGCGTGATTTGTATTCGTGTATTTAACAGGATTTAATTTCATGTAGAAGTGTTAACTTCAATGTATTTTACCGAGTTCTACGTAAGTGTTAATTTCGACCCATTTAATGAGTTCAATTTGTTTGACCCATTTGCTGAGGTCAATTTGTAAATGCTAACTTAGCCCTATTGTTAATTTTGATTCATAAGTGCTAATGTGGATCTATTTATTAAGTTCAATTAGTAAGTGTAAGGATTACACTTAAAGACTTATACACAAGAGCTTTCAGCATGTACATGTGAAGTACAAGAAAATTATTTCGGAAAATTTGATATAACTCAGTAATTATGCTAAGTATCAAATCTTTCGAAGCCAAAAGACCAATTTTTCCGAAACCAAACATGAAGTCTTCCGAAGCTTCAAAAACAAAGTCCAGCCAAGACTGATTTTTTCTGAAGACAGAGAAGACATATTTTCTCTAAAATATTTTTGACAAAAGCTGAAACACCTTTTCGCTGTCATCTCTGAATACTCATCAACTTGCATGTGTTGGTGAAAAGTTCATGTTTTATCAATTGTCGATTAATGTGTTGAGTCTGTAAATTTTCAACTATGTACTTTTATCTTTTTTGTAATAAATTTTCAATTATGTACTTTTATCTTTTTTGTTTTATCACCAACTTGCATGTGTTGGTGAAAAGTTCATGTTTTATCAATGACATGTCATAGTCACTAGTCAAAAGACAATCTGTCTTTTGACTCTACCTTAATCTTGTTGTCTAGATTAGTGTTTTTAGCTGGCATTCAAAGTATGGTCGGCTGTAGGATGTAGTATAAAGTATCTCAAGTACTTGTAATTTCCATGTAAGCTTGGTAACACTTGTAAGAACTTGAGAGCAATATATATCATTCTTGAAAACCATTTCTTGTGTGTTCTTGTTCTTGTCCTTGTTCTTGTTCTTGTTCTTTTACTTGTGTTCTTTGTTTCATCATAAATTGGTTTCCTATTTAATCTGCTAAGTGTTATAACTGTCCTAACACCATGAAACTGTTGCATTGACCCCCTTCACCGGTCCTGCAGTAAAGGTTAATTTTGACCTCTTTACTGAGTTCGATCATAGGCATTGGCATTAATCCCTTTTTGTGTTTACCGGGTTAATATTGTATACGTTAAGACTATGGGTAGTACTCAGATGAGGATAATCAAAAGGTGTTGTCACGTACGTGCACGTAGACCAGTGAGTGAACAAAAAATAGGTGTAAGTGTGATAAAAAAATAGGATTGTGGTGAGATATAACATAATTGGGTAATAAATCAATAAAAATATATAAATAAAAAGTTTGAGCCCTTCACTGCATGAGTGTGGTCACGCCGAGTGTGACAACCCCAAAATATAGGCCTTAAAATTTTCCTGCAGTTGACCGAAAAGGTTGTATTAATGCGATTAAAGCCCAACAAAACAATTAGCCCAACTAGGGCCCATTAAGAACATCCAATCCAACATGTATTATTTTAAAACGTTAACTAAAACTTTACGTAATCTGAAGGGTTCGTCCTAAGTTTAAACAATCACGCGACGAAAATCTGCGTGCAGAACCGTTAGACGTTTAATTATGAATTTTTATCTGGAAAATGACCAAAACCCATCTTAATAATAAAACAAATAGTAAAGCAAAAACTTACAAACATACCTTACTTTATGAACGCAAAACTAATCGTAGAATCCTAAGTGACCAGGTAAGCGCTACAACTTATAACACCGATAACACGATTGTGTCTAACGTCAAGTATATACCATATAACGCGTAGATCAAATAGTATAGATATTACTAAATTTTGCTTCTTAGATGTAACACTTTTAGTTACATTGCTAGAAAACATCCTGCCTGTTCTCTTGTAGAACTTCTTGGCTCTGTGAGTGAGAAGAGTCATCTGCTGGACTATCTCCATGTACTCCAAATCATCTGGATGAATACAGTCCATGTCTTCAGAGTGAATAGAGAGTTACCACTACTTTTATCAGCAGACATAAAGGCTTGAGAAGAGCTTGTCTCTTGGAATGAACTTCCTTGGATATAACTCTCCCTTGGTGTCTCTGGAAAGATGATAAAAGGATCCTTTTATGATTTTTTAGGGTAGCAAATCAGATGATGTTGTGGTTCTCTGCAATCCTTTTCAACCACATGAAGGGCTGAACTCTGCTGATTGTTGGAAGAGTTGTCATATGGATTTTGCATGTTTATCTTCATCTGGTTTTTACTGAGGATACCAAACAACTTAGTGAGAGTAAGGGTCTTAAGGTTTTCAGTACTCTTAATCCACACAATAGTGTGTCCATTATCTAGAAAGAGAAGACATGAACTTCCTCATAATGTTCATATTCTCAAGAGTTACTCCAAAAATCCATTAGAGTATCCACAATCTCAACATACATAAAGTATTGTTGAGTCATGGTTTCACCTATCTTGTAGATGAAGTTCTCAAACCGCTACTTCAAGAGGTATTTCTTGTTCTCTTTTGCGTCATTAGACCCCTCATACATAAGCTTCGGTGCATCCCATAGTTGCTTTGCAGTCTTGCATTTCTTGAAGCCTTTTTAGATAGAGTTTGGAAGAGCAGTTTGTAGGGCGGTCATAGCCTTCTAATCTACATCAATCTTCTTCCAATCTTTCTCTGAGTAGTCGACCACTTCCTTTGGAATCATGCCACCACCAGCAACAGCTGAAGTGTTGCATGGTACATAAGGTCCTGAGACAACAGATCCCTACATCTTGCTATCTTGAGACTAGATGAAGCCTTCCGTTCTTTGGCACCAAGTATCAAAGTTATCAGGAGTGATCAGTGGAGATTTTGTCATGGTACCGGTTTCCATATCAGCCTTGGTAAGAGCTGCCATTTGAGTTGTTAAATGTTTAGTGAAACTGAAGGGATTTAAGATGGTGAGATCTTACAATCAAGAGCCTAAAATGCTATGATACCAATTGTAGGAACATCGAAGGGGGTCAATGCAACAGTTTCACAGCGAGGAGAGACTTAGAACACTTAACAGATCAAATATGAAATCAAGTTTATATAGATGATCCTAAGAACACAAGTAAATATGAGACTAAACAAGAACAAGAACAAGAACAAGATAATATTGGTTTTTAAGAATGATGTATATTGCTCTCAAGTTCTATTACAAGTGTTACAAAGCATACATAGAAAGACAAGTACTCAAGATACTTTATACTACATCCTACAACCGGCTATACTTTGAAAGCCAGTTGAAAACACTAATCTAGACAACAAGATTAATGTATAGTCAAAAGGCAGATTGCCTTTTGACTTGTGACTATGACATGAAATAGCTCACATCCTAATATATTTCAAAAAGGATAAAAGTACAAAAATAGAAAGTTATAGACCAATGACCTTAATTTACAGTTGACAAACGTATGAAACTTTTCATCAACTCATCTAAGTTGGTGAGTATTCAGAGATGGCAGTGAAAGTAGTTCAGCTTTTATCAAAAAGTGATCAAAGAAAGGATATCTTCTCTTTCTTCAGAAGAAATCAATCTTTGGCTTCGGAAGACTTTGTCTCTGAAGCTTCGGAAGACTTTATCTTTGGCTTCGGAAGATATGGTCATTTGGCTTCGAAAGATTGTATACTTAACATATTTCCTGAGTTGTGTAAAATATTACGAAGTAACTTCCTTGTACTTCATGCATGCATGCTGATAGATCTTTGGTTGCATCAACCTTTAAGTACAAACCTTACAGTCTATTAAGAACATTAGGTGATTATAGACTAAGTTCATTTAGAACTTAGGTGATTATAGAATTTAAGCAGTGTTATTTCACTAACATAATCCGGTTGACAAATACTATTTAAACTTAAGAGCATTTACAGTAGTTTATTTATTTTTATTCTTATAATTATATTAAAAATTATTAGTTTTTACTATTTTTTTCGCTTCTTTGCAAAGAATTTTTTTGTTATACTTGTATGATTACTTTTTCTCTCTCATCTACTCATAACTATTTTTAAAAAATATTAAAAAAATTATTAAGAATAAATAATATCTTACCAAATATATAAATAAAAAGTAACATTTTTTCTCTTGTTCACTTACAATCATTTCATATTTTATATAATATATGAAATACACTTACAAATATATAAGAAACTCATTATAAATGCTCTAAGTACTCTTTTTCATTCCTGGGAAATAAGTACATAATCAACTCATTACAAAAATAGATTATACAATATACAACATTTTTTCACATCTTAATATAATTTTCATATGATAACTTTTACACATATTTATTTACAAACCCTTAGTTTATAGAGCAATTAAGGAGAACACATGGTCACACCACATTCCTTAAAACTAAAATTTTCATGTTTTTATCTCCTATTAAATAATTATATCAATTACTAATAATAAGATTTAATTTTTTACATTAAAACTAGTTTTCTAATAATTAAAAAAATTCATTTTATTAATGTTATTTCTAAACAAATATTTTTATAAAATAAGAATTTTTTCTAAAACATCAAACTTTTAAAATTGATGTTTTCTAAAGGTAAAAATTTTATAAACCAAAATTAATTAAAATTAGAAGTTATAATAAGAAACATTTTAAAAATGACATTTCTTTAAAACGGTTTATTTTGAAACAATATGTTTTTTAAAACAAAAAAATTATATCATTGTTTTATTACTATCATGTGAAAATTCCCCCGGATGTATAAGCCGCGTTACGCGGTGGGGTAATTTGTCGTATTCTCAAAATAAAAATATGAATAGAAAACAAATAAAAATATAAAAAAAATCAGGACAAAAAAACAACCCTCGGGAATCAAACCCGAGTGAATTGAGATTCAATGGCACGTTTTTATCGCTAGGGCAAGTTTATATTTTAGGTTTAACCATGCAACCAAATCTTTTAACCCGAAGTTGATTTCCGAGAAACAAAAAAAAAGGTTCAAAAGTGGCTTGTCAGGTGGCACGGCGACTAATTATAAAGGATCATTATTTATTAAAGTTTCAAATTCGTGTATTTATAAGGCTGTCCAGATCATAACATAGATAAAGGTAACTCGTGACGAGTTTTTAACCGGTTATGAAATGTTTTTATAAATATCTTTAGATACCAACTTCTAGAAAATAAAGAATAACCACAAATTATAACATTGAGATCAAAATATATTCTCTACTTAATACCAGCTTTTATGAATGAACTATAAATGTTAAGTGTATTACAACCCTTGCCCAGCCTATATTACTAGTTAAATTACTAATTCACCCCTCTACTTTCACTCAAAGCACTCTAGATAATGCTTAGGTTGCCTCCTCCCAATCCCATCCTTGCAATAGTCATATGTCATATACTCTTTCTTCACATGCTCATAAGCTTTCCGTTGATGTGTGCTCAATATCCAATACCTTTTGGTATTCCACCAATAATCTTGGGATAAACAGTTTATATTAGGATCATTGATTGGTGATAGGCAACCATTGATGTTAAAATCTTTAAAGTCGGCTTCAAATGGCCCATTGGAAAAATTAGCCTTGATTCGGCCCCCTTCGGTGGCCCAATCCGACCCATCCCATAGGCTCACAACCACTTGCATTGTGCTGTTAGGGTACCCTACACCTTTGATTATGTTGTTCTTGAATACCCTTATCGGTATGTCATCCACAAGAAACCTGAAAAAAGAATCTTGTATAAATATAAGTTTTAAACTTAGCATATGTAGATTACTAACGGATTATAAAAGGTCAATCTAGCCCAGATGGGTTATTTGCACGTGTTTTTCTTATATAAGAGATGACAGTTACGTACACGATTTGATGGTGATTCCATAGGATTTGATAGTTATGGAAATCTGCGGTAGGATCAAACCAAAGATTGAATCTTTGCTCCCGATTCCCTACATTATTTGTGAATATATTTGTTTGTAATGTGATCGGTTTGCCAGGTCTATTTCCCAAGAACTCAAAGTCTAACTCATCATGCACGCTATTGTTTAGATACAACTGCATCAAACGTCAAGTAAAATATGTCTATATGTATATATAAATATACAAACTTTAACAAAAAGTTTAGAGATTTTGTGGGTACATAAAATGCAGTAACAAGACCACTAGAATCATTGCCCGGTAACTTAATCTTCAATTGAAAGTAGCCCGATCCATAATAAGCTTTTGACCTAAATCCAGCACCTATAAGTATATTAAAGAGTGCACATTAGAACATTAAAGTAAGTTTATATACATGTAAGTACATGAATATATACAATAAAAATATATGAAAAAGGTAATCACATTATTTTGCTAGGTAAAAAAAGGAATACAATGACAATATATACGTTGAGATCTATGATTTCATTTAACGTATTGCGCGTATGTGTTACAAGGGTTACATTATATAACATATTACCGTATTTTATTAAATAACGTATTATCGTATATTACAAAACAATAAAATTCTACTGTAAATCTAAAGTTGTAACATATATAGATGGATAGCCGCACATACTTGTTAATAAGAAAACAACTTCAAACAATATAATCATTGATAGCTTTTTTACAAGAGAAATGAACGTGTATATACATATATACATATGTAGATGTATGCATCTAAACCTACATATAACCTTGTTTCATTGTATTTTCAAAAGATTTAGGGGGCGTTTGGTTGGAAGGAAATGGAATGAAATGGAATGGAAATGAAAAATTAGTATAATTTTCAAGTAAAATTATGTTTGAGTGGGCAATGAAATGTAAAATCAAGGGAATGTTTCACCTCAAATTCTTTTGGTCGTGGGATTTCAAATTCCCTCTTTAGATGGAAGGATTTTGAAATCCCACAACCAAGAGAATTTGAGGTGAAACATTCCCTTGGTTTTACATTTCATTACCCACTCAAACATAATTTTACTTGAAAATTATACTAGTTTCTTAATTATATTCCATTCCATTCTATTCCTTCCAACCAAACGCCCCTTAATTTTAGAACTAAATTAGAATCATTGTGAGAATAGAATAATATTATTATCCGGGTTAATAATGAAAAAGTAAAAAAGAAAAGGTATAATTTACAAGAAAAGAAAAACCTGATGTTTTATCCAACAACAACCGAACCTCTCTTCCTTGATCAAGAAACATAACATGATCATTTCCCCAAGTTACTTCGTAATTCTCATCAAAACTTGCAATTTCTGTTGCATCACCGAGCAAAAAAAATGTTCCAAATATAATTACCATCATAAACTTCATCCACAAATGAAGATTCATCTTAATTATCTACACGAAAACACCCTAAATATTGTCAAGAAACTCACACTTAAATATAAATTGCTAGTGTGTGCTTTTTAGTGTGTTGGCTAAGTAGCAATGCTTAGTTTATTAAGCTATATATACAATAGACTAATGCTAAATACACACATACACATATGTAAATATATTCTTTTTATTAAGCTTTAACAACTTGCATTTTGACTTTCTTTTTCTTTTATCATTAATACTATCGCATGCTGATATATATTTTTCTATTAAATTTACATTATATTTTTGCCATGTCTCATAAAGACTATTTTATTTTACTTAATAAATTGAATTGCTAAAATTACATAATTTTTAATTTATTATCCAGATATGGAAATAAATTTATATGTTGATTTATGTTTATATATGATTGTTGGATATCTGTACGTATTTACTACATCATACGGGGTATTTTGCTAATTTGTAAACAACCAAAACATTACAAACTTTTTTTGTATTTTTTTTAATCATCAAACACATTTTCTATTATAGTTCTAAAGTCATCACAAATAGGCTTTATATGATTTAAATTTATAATCATTTAATTAAAATACACGAATTTACCTACAGGATATCTTCTTAGAGACTTTTAGTTTGTATTTAATTTTGTAAATTTAATAAAAGAGATGATAGTAAATTTGAAGATAATTCAGTATTAATGGCGTTTGCACAAAATACAAAACGTGTTCTTATTTTTCTAGTTGATTATTTTTCATGATCATCCCGAATATCGACAATGTATCAAGAGTAAAACTTCAAGTGTTATTTAAAGTTGACCTTTTGACTTGTCAACACATCAAATGAATTATTTTTCCTTTTTTAAGTAATAGGATGTCACAAAATAACATTATTTGATGTGTTTATGAAGAGCTCGAATGTGATTTACTACTTTTTATCTGTTATGTTTGTATTATAATGGAAATTATGTTGTTTATTGACTTATTATGAATATATAATACATATGAATCATAAAAAAAAAATTTAACAAGACCTGTCAACTCATTTTTGAAAGTATTATGTTATATGAATATTTTAATAAAAAAGCATCAGTTTTCGTATCTGAATATTGTAAACCTTTATATGATGAGTGATACATATATGTTGTCAACGAATTAATTGTTTCATATTAAATCAAAATAATCGTTTCTCTAAAACTGATTTGAGAACATGGGAATAATATCACAATTCAACTAGGCAACAATGAATCTTGTTGACGTCGTGGCTCTTAAAAGAATCAGAGGACATAAAAATGTTGTCTTTTTAATGAACCAAAAATAAGTTTAACTGATACAAGGCGTGTAAGAAAAAATTATAGATTAGGTAGAGGTTTTTACCAAATAGAAATATATAATTTTTCAGTGACTTTGGACACAATGATTACATGTATAGCATTAGAAGATTTACGGTGTGAAACAGAAATTGTCCTCTTAGCTACAGTAAACTTCCTCACATGAGGAAGTTGCTGTTTAATATGAATAAATACAATTTATATGTATAGCATTAGGAGTTGTACGGAGTGCAACAGAAATTGTCCTCTTAGCTACGGTAAACTCCCTCACATGAGGGAGTTGCTGTTTAATATGAATAAATACATTTTATATGTATAGCATTAGGAGTTGTACGGAATGAAACAGAAATTGTCCTCTTAGCTACAGTAAACTCCCTCACATGAGGGAGTTGCTGTTTAATATGAATAAATACAATTTATATGTATAGCATTAAGAGTTGTACGGAGTACAACAGAAATTGTCCTCTTAGTAAACTTCCTCACATGAGGGAGTTGTTGTTTAATATGAATAAATACAATTTAAGAAGAAGAAAAGAATACGTTTTTTTTAGATAGTATAATAAAAATTGAAAAAAAAAAGATGCAAAAGAGTTGACAACTAAGTGGGTAAGTTTGATAGCTAAGTTAACAGCTTTTACAACTAAGTTTTACCTAGTCTAGTTTATATTTAGTTTTTAGACTTAACTAGTATTCAGCTCACTGCGTTGCAGCGGGAGGCGTTAAACCATGTCAAGTAGCACTAATGACAAACCAGCATCGGTGACCACCAACAAAAGAAAAAACTCGTATGAAAAAATTAAATAAAAAAAGAAAAATAATAAATCCGAATGAAAAGTAGACGTAAAAGCATTAACAACGCAGACGAAACGTAGAACATCTAAAATAATAAGTAAATCAATCCAGGAATGGTACCTAGCGATAGACCTGTTAAACGGGAAAAATAAGCGTAAACACGACGAACCACATACGCACGCTGCAGCGCGTTAACTCGTAAAATTTAAATCGAAACGTAAAACGAAATATTTTTAAAATTTGAAAAATATAGGAAAACAAAGTTGAAAGTAAAAAAGTATTGGGGCTAAATTTTAAAAGATGTAAAAGTATTAGGTTAGAATAAAAAAAAGTTAAAGATTCTTTTAAGAAAAAAGATAAAAGGTGGGTACAACCCTTTTAGCACATGGTACAACCCATGGTGCATTATCAAGTTGGTAATTAATATATATATAATTACACGGGTGGTCCCTGTGGTTAGGCTCGATTTCACTTTTGGTCCCTAACTCTCTGAAATTACTAGGTTGGTTCAAAACTTTGCACAAACATAACAACGATGGTCTCTGAAACGGATGTCCATTAAGTTTTTCAGTTAAAAATTTTAAAAATGACTAAAATACCCTTGTCTCATTGTCTTCTCCAATCGATTCCGGTAGCCCTCCAACTCCGGCGGCCTACCGCTGCAACAAAACCCACCATCTTCAGAGATGGAGACGTTTATGGCGATGGTGGCAACAGAAGTTGAGCAGATCTGAATCGCATTAACAACTATCAGAGCTGATGTAGATGATGAAGTTGGAGGGTCGTCGGAGGTGGAGGGTGATGATGGATGTGGAGGTCGTTGGATGTGGTTATAAGTGGTGATGGTTGAAGGTTGAAGGTGGTGGTGGTTAAAGGTTGAAGATGGTGGTGATTGAAGGTTGAGGGTGGTGGTGGTGGTGGGGGATTGAAGGTTGAAGGTGGTGGTGGTGGTGGTTGAAGGTTGAAGATGGTGGTAGTTGAAGGTTGAGGGTGGTGGTGGTGGTTGAAGGTTAAAGATGTTGGTGGTTGAAGGTTGAAGATGGTGGTGATTGAATATTGAGGGTGGTGGTGGTGGTGGTTGAAGGTGGTGGGGGATTGAAGGTTAAAGGTGGTGGTGTTAGTGGTGGTTGAAGGTTGAAGATGGTGGTGGTTGAAGGTTGAGGGTGGTGGTGGTGGTTGAAGGTGGTACTAGTGGTGACAGTGGTTGAATGTGGTGGGGGTGGTGGTAGATGGAGAAGAAGAAAAGTGAAAGGGGGTATTTTTGTCATTTCACACGCACTTAACACCAATAATTAACGTCCATTTGTTTCAGGGACCATCGTTGTTACGTTTGCGTAAAGTTTTGGACCAACCTTGTAATTTCAAAGAGTTATGAACCAAAAGTGAAATCGAACCTAACCACAAAAACCACCCGTGTAATTAAGTCTAGTTTATTATTTTCATATTTATCCACCCTTACTCAAGCACTCTGCCTTTGTTGCACCTACAAAGGCACACAACCCCTTCTTTCCCCTTCTCATCCCACACTCATGGGCACTCAACCGGATCAACAATGTAGGTGGTTGTCCAGTCTGAACAACATTGTTGCTATGTCTAATCTCTCTTCAATTCATACAACTTTCTTGATACATTTTAACTTCCCTGGTCAGAATAGGTTTTCATGATGCAATCTTGATATATATTTTACTTTGAAAAATCTGCTAAGATTTTGAAATAACTATATGTTAGACCTTCAAAAGTCAATATAATGTTGGTCGTTTGATGTGTGGTTTTCCCTGCAATTCATACAACATTCTTTCTTGATAATGATATACCATAGTGATCTTCTCGAGCGTTGGCCTCCACCACACCACCGCCGGTCCGCCATTATGTAACATCCCAAGATTTGGTATCTTAGCCTTGTACTAGTTTTTATGTTGAATATATGTCTTTCATAGATTCTTGATACGTGGTGAAAAACATAATCGTTAGGCATTTTAAAGTCCTCTTATTAAGTGGAGAACATAGTGTTCAATAAAGTGCACGCATTACCAGAGTCCTTCCTTGAATAAATAACATAGAATCGACCTCACTAAGGGCATCATAAAGTCCTACTTAAGGTAGAAAACATAGAGTCTTATCTTATGATAGGCATCATAGTACTTTGTCGCCTACAACTAATGTGTTTAAAGTTACTGGTTATATTGCCGGTCAAAGTTACAAGTATGTGCTTAGCGGTGAAGATTAGCAATAAAGTTACTAGATGTGTTTTTACAAGTTATGAAATTATGCTCACCGGTTATATATACTAATTTTTGTTAGTAGTTACATTCATATGTATTATAGGTTTTCAACTATTTATTTTATATGAAGCTATAACTCTTTCGATATATCTGACTATTATTATACTCTGGTCAAACAGGTAGTCTCTATTGCAATGGTTTCCTCTGACATGGATAAATTGCTACTCCTCGTATTGAAAGATTGGTATCCCTTCCATAAAGAACATATGAATTTACTAGATTTTTATTTAGGTTCTTGATGTAATGGATTATTGAACAATGGTTTATATGTCGCCACCCTTCACCCTAATTGAATAATTGATGAAACACCAAACATTCAAGCTTAAAAAATAACCAAAGAATATAATGTAAGTAATCCCACAAAGAACTTGTCACCAAGAACGAAGATTTGGTTTAAGAATGCACCACACCACTGTTATTGGGATAACTCAAGACTATATATTTGAATACTAGAAAGAAATCATCAGTTCTTTTTCTTTCCCTGTTTAGAGAGATTAATTTCGAGCTAGGAAAGACCATGCAAGACGAGTACTGCCCACACCAAGGTCTTGATCTTCATCGTTATATACGTGTTTGTTTCATTGGTTTATCATTTGTTGTCGTATATATATACTTTACAAAAGATCATGATAAATTTTTTTTTATAGTTTTGAGTTTTGTTTCTCTTTTGCAATTCAAATTTATGTTATTATTATAATTATTATTACAAATATTTTCATGAGTTAGTTACATGATTTACCTCTATGGCATCTCCATCTTATAGTATTGGTCCATTTGTTAAACAATTAAATTGTTGGTCTTAAATATTTGCCAAATCGTAAATCCATGGTCCTTGAAGTTGATTGCCATTAGTTTTTGGTGTTAGTTGTTTTAAAATGACAATTTTAACCCTAAATGTTAATTGTCATTATTCATCTTTATTAATAGATATATCGTGAATTCACCACGCCCCTACCACCATCACCATCCCCTCACCACCACCATGACCATCACCTAACCATCAATAATCACCAACATACCACCACAATAATTATATATAATACTAATTATTGATTTATTTGTACATTATAGGTTGTACATAGGTTTTAATGGGTTATACCCATTTTTGTTTTGTTTGTTTTTTTATTTTCTTACTTTTATCCCTAATATTTTTACATCTTTTACAATTTAACCCATACAATTTTTGCTTTCAACTTTGTTCCCCTATACTTTTCATATCTTATAAAATTTATCGTTTTACGTTTCGGTTTGAATTTTACAAGTTAACACGCCGCAAACGTGTGCATGTGATTTAACGTTTTCACACATATCTTTACCATGTTTAATAACTCCATCACAACGCGCGCTAGGTCAACTTAGTAATTGTTTTTAATGTTTTACGTTTCACATGCGGGGTTCAATGTTTTTACGTCTACTTTCCATTCGGTTTTATTTCTTCCGTTTTTATTTCTTTTTTAATACAAGTTTTCCTGATGTTGGTTGTCTCTGATGGTGGTGTGAAATCGACGCTACTTGGCACTGTTTTATGCCCATGCCACAACACAGGAGCTTAATACTAGTTATCTCTAAAAGTTAAATGGCCTTATCCAAGTTTCTAATTTCAAATCGAACCTTTAAACCTACCAAACCACAAAACCCATTACATTAATCGAACTATTTGAATCTCAAACCGGCCGACTCATGTCAATTGGGGCAGTTCGTTGACCCAACGGCTTATGACGGCCACCAACTATGTTTGGTTTGGTTCTCAGTTTAGCGTTCTCAATAATAAGCTTTTCAGTTCGGTTCTTAGCTCTAATGTGGCTTTAAAAGGCAGTTCTATCTTCAATGTGGTTCGAAGCTGAACCGCATCAATCTTTAGAGAAGTAATTATCAAGTCAACTTAAACTTAGGAAATAAACATATAAACAACACATATAACTTACAACATACAAATAATTCAGCCTCTAAAGACAAAAGGATGGTAGAAGGATCTCTAAGACAAAAAAGATCCTAATAGATTCCAGTTCACATAAGCATACAACAACAGGAATCTGCTAACTAAAGATGCATATACTGCATAATTTGCTAACTTAATACGACCACGGACACTTTTCTTTACCTGTTTCGGGCATTTACTTGTACATGGAGAAACTACCCACAAAAAAAAGATGAACTTTAAGGGACCGAAAGCACTTACTTGATCACCCTTTAGTTCTCATGATTGTAATGCTGCCTTTTCCTCCTTCAGTACGAATCTTGGTTTTACCAACAACGGGTTTTCCTGAAAAAGCTGAAGTAGGGTATGATTTTGTGGCATTTTCGTGATTTTTCTTCGATCTTGATGGTGGCGGAGTAAGGATTCTCTGATTAATGTCTTTTAGAGTAACCACTCCTTGCATACCACACGGTTTTACAAAGGCAAATGGAAGAACAACTGATGAAGCGTTTTTTGTTGGCGTCTTGATAAATGACTTTTTCCCTGAACATTTGCAAGATGAGCCGGATGGCAAGATTAATCGAGAGTAACTAGTCAATATGCGTTTTGGTGAAAACTGGTCAAAATGGGTAGAGGTGGAAACGGGTCAAAATGGGCTCAGATGAAAAAACTGAAAACCGGAAATTTTCAAGACGTCAAAACTATCTCCGAGTTATATATAATTTATGCGTCAAGTATTACTAAGGTTTATCAGGAAAGTATGTAATTTGTTTGAATAAATCAATTTAGGAGGAACAAAACATTTCAAGTCTCAGCCTGCGGACTATGGCCTGTTTCCGTTTAGTACTTTAGTTATCTTTATAACTTGCGCATGTGACGCACTAAAGTAACAACGTAACCCAAATTGACTAATTTTCCAGTATCTTTATAACTTAATCATGTGACGCACTAAAGTAACAACGTAACCCAAATTGACTAATTTTCCAGTAAACTAAAAGGGCTAGTACTTGATTTCAAATATCAAAAAGGGTATTTATTTGGAATGAACCATAAAGAATATAAAAAATTAGGAACGAATCAAACCTTTAAAGATGATATTTTTACGAGGAGCGGGGAGCTCTTGACAGGTACCACCTCCGTTCTCAGATTCATAATTGTTTGACTCTATGGTAATTGATTATATATTAAGATAAATAAGATAACAAATGGAAGTTTTAAAAACTTGGATGTTTCTGTACCTGTAAGATGATTGTGAAAAGCAGTGGAACCAGTTGGATTCCTGTTTTGGACATGTTAGTAATTAAGTTAATTTTTCCGGTAGCCAAGTTAATGAATTATATGAATACGAAAGAAACTTACAAATCATCAACGTTTAAATGCATTTCTGTATCATCTATTAGACAATCAGCTAGCCATCCCTCCGAAGACTGATCTGGTAGATCCAAACCCTCGTTACCAGTTCCAGATGTATCATCTGGGAAACAATGGAATAGTTGCCAACAATTATATAACTTATTATCAAATACTTGAAATATGATAGATGACCACTTCACAATTTTCTAACTAAAACAGTTATGTTTGTATGATTTGTTTAAGTTTTAATATCTAAAAATTTAATAAATAAAATTTAGAAAAAGAACAATTTTACATAAAAAGGATAGACATTTTGTGAAATGTGAGTAAAAGTATCAAATTAGGTACAAAGAAGGGAAGTAAATTTAGTTTTATCTATAATTAGTTTTGTTACAACTAGCATGAAACTGATTATTAGACCCCTAAACAATCAGATAACGAGAAAGTGACAAACAGAATTTGTTTATTCAAATACCAAAATCTGATTACCGGGACTTAAATTGCTATAATCAGATAATCGGTTACATATCACAAATACAAACACCTGTTCCATACATGATTTAAGCAACTGTTGCTGAAATTGTGGGTCAAATATCATTTGTTTTGTTATTATAAGACTCAAACCTGCAAATCCAGTTACCCATTGAGTCATGTCAGATAAAGCTTCATCCAATGAAGCCTCCCTCTCCTATTCATAGAACAAAGAGGGTGGTTAAGCATTATAACACAGAAAAACATGTTGTGAAAACTTTAAAAGGAACAAAGAGAGTTTGAGGGCTTAAGCATATGCAAGCAAAAAGAAATAATAAAGATTCAAACTTTAATACCCCACATTATAACTTCACGTTAAAGCTACACAATTGTTGCAACATCGATAAAAAGAACATAAATCAGTTTCACCTGAATTACAATAATAACTTGCAAAAATATGCTTAACTAACCCTGGATTTTAGATACACAGATGAGAAGTCCTCGTGACAAAGTGGCATAACATCCACATCCAAAATTTCATTGTCAAAATGCAGCATCCTACGTCTCTTTGCTTGTGAATAGAATTCTTTACTTGGCTCTGTTTCCTTGTTTATATTTTCTGCACATATATTCCTTGTATTAAATGTCATAAATTCGTATCTATGATGAAACAAAAATGCATGCCTCTTCTTTTAAAGATATAAACTACCATGGTCGATAATTTGATAATCCAAATCCTCAAAGGACTTTGCTGGGGTCGTTTCATTGAACACATAAGAAAGATCGCCTTGATTCTCATTTGCATTGCTCCATAGGCTACTAGAAGCATCTGCTTAGTGCCATTTTAACATATCAGAAAAGAGAAAAGAATGTCAAAATGGCCTAGCCACAATCTGATACTTGTAACCTGTAAGTGTATATATCATGTTCATGAGCCATAATTATTGTATGTGGAGTCTTACTTGTTTGCAAACCATAATCTTCATCCTGCCAATCCCACATTTCAGTGCTGAAATTCAACAGGAAAGAAAGAAAAAGTGATGAATGAGCATTCCTCTTTATTCAGTGATTCAAAGCAACCATCGTAGTAAGGGGATGTATAGCATCATGTTTTGAAATTGATTATCTATTTATTGTGTTTTCATGTCGTAGAATCAGTTTCTAGCATTTAGGTGACCAATTTTGATTATCTGGATACCAGGGGTGAAATAACCATGTCATGATAATTGACATACGATTTAGAAGTAGCTGCAATAAAACTGATTCTGATGTTTTATTAACTTAGGGGTCGCATGTAAATCATAAAATAATCACAACTTCTAAGAGCAAAAGCACATCCAAGTACAGAATCACTAACTCAAGCTGCCTGCTTTCTAAAGCTAGCTATTAAATTCTGCTTATTACACACATTATAATCACTTTCGAAACATAATACGCCAAACACTAGCTAACTCCTGAAAGAGGCTTATGTAATATGCACCCTTGCAGCATGTTCCTAAGGGGCCCAATGAATTACTGAATTAGTAACTAGAGTTAAGGGATCCTTTTCGGTTGATTAATCAAGCAAAATCCATAGATAGAGTAAATGTTTGCCCTCATCGCACCCTACCAATAGCTTTGCTATGTGTGTGATTTATTGGATACGTTTGTTTGCGTGATCAAGCAAAATCCAAGCCCCAAATCCTTAATTACAATGCCCTAAACACCACAACATTGGCATAATCCTCTCAACCAAGTGGGTCAGAGGCCTGTTAGTAGCAAAAACCCTAAGTTAACAAGCAAAATGTATTAAATTAAACGCAATCAAAGTCACAAATTCTTCATTTCAAGGCCCTAAACACCACAAAATCGGTATAATCTCCATTTCATATCCCAAAATACCATAAATAAGAATAACCTACTGCATTCTTCTCAAACACATAAAAAATCATACTTTTCCTCAACAAAACCACAAGATTAACACCCTGAGCAAACAAAACATGAAATCAAGCAACACCCATGTCACAAAACCCATCATTTCATGATTTCAATGCCCTAATCACCAAAAAAGAGCAATAATCCATCTCCATTTTTCTCAAAAACACATAAGAACCACATAAACTCACACAAACAAGTGCATCTGCAAACAAAGAGAGTATCGTTGACACCTACTTGTTATCATCGTTATCGTAGTTCATTTGAGTAAACAATCAAATCTGAAAGCAAATACCAGTGTTGAGAGTGTGAAGAATAAGAAGATGAAGAATAGAAGTTGTCGGAATATGTGTAATGGATGTAGAACTGTCACTGGCACCACGTCCCCTTTTTTTCTGAGTGTATGTTTTGATATTATTAATATATTATAATATATATTAATATATATAGCTACACTACACTAGACTTTTCACCGATATTTATGACTAATAATTTCATTCTTTATCATAAATGAAATCACGAGAATCATATGTGTTCTTAGACAATCATAAAACGGTCTTTTTCCGTTGGGTTGGTTTGTTTTTGTTTTTGTTTTTGTTTAAGATTAAAAGCAAAAATAGTTTTTTTAGTTTTTAAGTTTTCTAAATTGTTTGGTTTTGGGTTTTTGGTTTTCTATTTTCATTTCGGTTTTGGTTTTGGTTTTTTTGGTTTTTACTTTGGTTTTTTAAAAGCGATATTTTGTTATGATTTTGTTCGTTTACGCATTTGGTTTAGCTTGATTACATATGGTTTGGTTCGGTCTTTTCTAAAACACAATTATAAAATTACCATTTGATAAGATTTCAATTATCAAAATTAGGGGTATGAACAGTTGCTTTGATTCGGTTTTAACCTAAAATTAAAAACCGATATTTTGGTTAGAGGTTTTAAAACTGTTCGGTTTTAGTTTTTATGCTTTCTAATTTTTGGTTTTCACTTTGGTTTTGATTTTGGTTTCGGTTTTCATTTCTCTTTTCACAAATTCGGTTTTTAAAACTTATATGTTTTCAAATCTTCACAGATAATTTATATATTCATTAAAATCATTTTTTTGTTAATTTAAAAGTAATACAAGTTAATGTACCAATTCAAACAAACATTAGTTATTTATTGTTTGATGTAAAGAAATAAGTACAGTCAAACAAATCTCAATCGTTTATTTGTTTCATGTAAAAAACAAGTATATTAAACAAGCAATAATATGAATTTTCAAAGATTTTACCTCTATGTAGTGTCATTCTATAGTATGATTTATCGATCAAATTATAAGATTTTGTCTGTATATGAAATATACAGTGAACGTCCTTTACGTTTATAAAAGTTTGCACGTTTCGTATTTTTCTTGCACATGAGAGATTTTAGTTATTTTACTTAACTTCAATATTAAAAGATTAAAATATTTAAAACTTAATCAACCCATCATCATCATCATCATCATCATCCACAAACATCATCCATCACCAAAAAACCCTAGATCCACCCTTCTTCAGTCATGCCACCACCACCTCGCTGCCAAGAACACCATCGCCACTTCGCCGCCTAGAACACACAACCCTTCCTCCACCCATCTATGGTGGTTTCCGGCCAAACAAAGCATCGCATCATTGGAGATGATGTCAACTACAACCATCAAACTTTCGATCACCATCACATCATGGTGGTTTTCGGCCAAGAAAAAACACCAAGCACCATCATTCGCCCACACCATCACATCTTTTTACCCTTCCGACCACAACTGCTAAACCTATATTGATTTTAGATCATCATCATTATGTCTATCTATATGGTTATGTTCCTTATCTTCGTCACTAAACTCAGACTCATTTCTAATCAAATGTGTAAAGGGAGAGTGTGCGTGAAATAGATACAAGATATATATATACATACATATATATATACATATATATATATATATATATATATATATATATATATATATATATATATATATATATATATATATATATATGTATATATATATACACACATATATATATACATATATATAGACAAAATTACAAAAAAACATCCTTTAAGCTTATATAAAATTACAGGTTTCATCCTTTATCTTTAAAAAATACTCTAAACATCCTTTATGTTAACATTTTGTAACAGATTTCGTCCTTTACACTGATTGTCGTTAACTTTTTCTGTTAAGTCAAGGGCAATTTGGTCTTTTTACCTTTAAAAGACTATTAATGTAGACTTTTCCAAACATAAAGGATGTTTTCTGCAACTCTTTTATTTTTTACATAATATATGTATTTTTACAATAATACATGTACATATCATTTTTTAAATAACATAATATATATTATTTAAATATTTTCATCCACATATTATCTATGAATATAATTTGTATAATTTATATTATTTCTTTATTTATATTACAAATACGTGGATGAAAACAATAATATGTATATAAGACATGATGAAAATAATTAATTAGCTATACGTGCATGAAAATATTTAATATATTTAATTATGTATGAATTTATATTTATATATAAGACATGGATGAAAACAATAATATATGTTTATCGTATATAAACAAAATTATATATTTTATTTAACTCTAAACACCGTTATTATTTATTTATTTATATAATTTATATTTATATTTATTTGTTATATAAAAATCATATGTATGTGTATTATTATAAAAAATACATAAACTAAATAAAAGATAAAAAAAGTTGCAGAAACCATCCTTTATGTTTGGAAAAAAATACATTAATAGTCCTTTAGAGACATAAAGACCAAATTGCCATTGACTTAACAGAAAGAGTTAACGGCAGTTAGTCTAAAGGACGAGATCTGTTACAAAATGTTAACATAAAGGATGTTTAGAGTATTTTTTAAAGATAAAGGATGATACCTGCAACTTTATATAAACTTAAAGGACGTTTTTTGTAATTTTGTCATATATATATAGAAAGCATGGACTCAAGACCTCAATATACAGTTACCAAAAGCATGGACCTTTCACCAACTCATGTAAGTTGGTGACTTTACAGAGTTGCAGCGGAAAGGTGGTCCAGCTTTATGGTAAAGTACATCAAATAAAGGCATATCCTTAAAAGTCTTCGGAATAAATCTGTCTTCACTATTTGGCTTCGGAAGACTTTGTCTCTGAAGCTTCGGAAGACTTCAGTTTTGGCTTCGGAAGATATTGGTCTTGGCTTCGGAGGATTTTACACTTAGAATATTTCTAGTGCATGGTGTAAAACTTCCGAAGCAATTCTGCTTCAGTTCTTTAATGCATTGCTTGCAGAGAGACTTTGGATGTTTTGGTTTCATCAGTCTTATAGGAATCCTTACAAACTCCCCCTAGGCTGATGCTACCAAAACATTTAGAAGATTTTCAGATGTTAGTAGTATTCAGCACAATGATGACTATACCCTTCTTCATTAGATGGTCAGGATCATTCAGACTTTCATAGTATCTTCTCATCTCAAAGAGATCATGCAGAGGTAAGTTGATTATGTCTTGCCATGTATAGACATTCTCAACACCTTGATCTCTGATTACATGCCATCTTTCTGGATTGGTAGAGAAGGTCCAGGATAAGATGGGTGTCTCAGCTGCAAGAGGAGACACTTGTATTGGAGTTGATTGGGCTGTCTCTTCATGCACTTCCTCAGGTTGATCTGACTCAGCCTGAGGTGTAGAGGTAGATGATTTAGGCTTCTTCTTCTTAGACTTTGGTTTAGAATCCATCCTCTTCTTTCTCTTAGAGGACTTTAACTGAGAAGACTGGTCTGCAGCACCTTGTTGATCATCTTTGTCTTTCTCAGTTGGGTGTTCCTCCCTCACAGGTTCAGAAGGAGAGGGAGTTTGACGCTGCTGTGGATCAGAAGATGAAGCTTGCTAAGGCTCAGCAGGAGGTCTGGGTTGTGTTGTCTCAGGTTGTTCAACTTTAACCTCCACTTCAGGTGGGACTTGACTTGGAAGACATTGTAAGTCAATCAGTTCTCCACTCTTGATCTTCTGCTTGATTACCCTGATATGCTCATCCATTGTGGATAGATACATAGGGCCAAGTCTCCTTCCGGAGAATCCATACAGCTTCAAGAAGCTCATCATCCTCTGCCTGTCAGCAGACTTCTTCATGCCTTTTTGGATGATAGCTCTTGATTTTGCAGCTTTTTCCCTTAGCTTCTTCTTAGTTGTCTTTCTGTCTTTGACTAACTCAATTTCAAGTTGTTTTAAGTACTCAAACTCAACATAGTCATAGGACAAGGGAAGAAGTGCATCTGCCTGATAGAAGCCTATGGCACTCAGGTAGTTGATCATTTTGATCCTATCTTCTTTTTTGTCTACCTGAGGTTCTTGTTGAACCACATCTTCTTGTACAGGGCTTTCTTGAACTGGGGAGAGAGTATAAGCATGCTTGTAGAGTCTTTTCTGTCTCTTCTCCTCTTTGAATTAAAGAAGTAACCTTGCATCCTCTTTTTCTTTCATCTCTCTTGACACTTCCATGTCAGCCAGTTCATTTAGTTGTTCTAAGGGGAGAGAAATAATTTCATCTATGTCATAGTTCCTGGTCTGCAGATAAGTAATCCTGACTGCCCTCAACTCATCATCTTGAGTATTTGGTCTGGGAGCAGCCCTGATTGCAGCTTGTATAAAACCTGAAGACCCAGAGGAACTTTCTCCCCTTAGCTTCCTCTTCCTCTCTCTCTCCTCCTCCTCAATTTCCTCAGGAGTCAAAATCCTTTTTCCTTTGTCACCTATAGACCTTTGTGACTCAGGGTGGATAGAGGTTTGGCCTTCATTGCTTGGTGTAGCATCCAAGCTCTGGCCAGAGAGAGGTTGAGAAGCACCTTCACCAGCAGGTGTCTCAGAAGGAAAGTGGATCTCTTCAGCAGTTGATGATGATGAGACAGGGGTCTCAGGTTCTGCCACTGGGCCTTCAGTCAAGGTTTCCCCTATGAAACTAATCTTAGGGTCTGCCTCAACATCCAGTTGACCGATGGCATTACCTGATTGCCTAAGTCTCCTTCTTAAGCTGAACTCTGCAGTGATCCTGTCTTGGATTCTTTGAGCCAGTCTGTCAGCTTGTCTTGATTTGCTTGGGTTGACAAGTGGCATGTTGACTAGATCCAGACTTTCATAGAAGTTCAAGGTTTGAAAATCAAATACTTCTTGTTGCCCTTGAACTCTGTGAAGAATAAGGGCTCTTCTATCAGCATCATACCTCCAACCAATGATGTAGTTTGAAGTTCCTTGAGGTGGGGATGACATAACCCTTAGTATACCTTCCTCAAATAGACTCCTGATGATAGAGTCTATAGAGTCCACATTAATGTGAACTTGAGGATGTTGCTGAGAATGCACAATTGCAAGTGAGGATGGTGAGTCCTCAATGTCCATTCTCTGTGAAGAACTCCCAGGTTCTGTGGCTGCAATGACTTTCTCTCCCTTTTTGGTAGCATCACCCACTTGCATAGGTGAGCTGGAGGATAGATCAATCACATCCACAGGTTCTTGTGTTCCTGGTTGAGCTCTTTTAAAGGTCTCCCAGCTAGTTTTTCCTTAAGATATGAAATCTCAAGTTGCTGATCATTGACCCTGTTGTGTAAGGTAGTCACCTGAGATTCAAGGTGACTAACCTTAGAGACTAAATAGGAGCATGTTTTTGATAGTTTTTGCACCTTTAGCCTCAGATTCCCCTCTTCTTCATCAGAAAAATCATTGGGGGATGAGATGATTGGACCAAAATCCTCTCTCTCACCACCAGCTTCAGGTTCTTGGCTGCTGGATTTCCTCTGCTCATTAGCATTCTCAGTTGAGATGTCAATGGGCTGAGTTACCATGGTTGAGGTCTTAAGAATGTAATCACTTGCAAAAGTGAGAGCCTCTTCCATATGGATATCCTGAACAGGTTCAGAAGTATCCACCTCAGTTATAGGTGACTGATGTGGGCTAGACTGAGGAGACTCAGGAGTACTCATCTCTCTTTGAGTAGGGGAAGAGAAGAGAGATCATGGTACTCATTGAAACCTAAGTCTTCATCAGTATAGAATGATAGGTTGGGAATGGGTTGATTTAGATCTAAAGGCTGGGGATGATAACTGTCCCCTGAAGGTTGTTCACTTGAGTGTTGAGACTCAGAGTGAAGGTTTAAGGCAGTTGGGCTTGTGAGCTCATCAGGGTGAGCATGAGGAACCTCAGCCCTGATAGTTGAAAAGATTGGAGTGGTTTGCTCCTCAGGGGAAGTGGGAGCTCTAGTGTCCACTTCCTCCTGTAAAAGTGAGTATATAGGGACCTGCACAGACTCAATAGCTTGAGCAGGGGTTCATTTATATTTTATTTGGTAGGTGAGGGTTACTTGAGGCCTTTTTAGTGGTAGAGAAGTAGAAGGTGTGGGTTCAACACTAGCTTGTGTTGATAGGTTGTCACCTTGAACAATGAGCTCTAACATTTTGGAGACAAGGGCTGTTTCTACCCTTGAGTAGCCTACAGTTGGCTTCTTTATGATTTTAAAGATGTCGGGCTTCATCTGTCCTAATTTAAGAATATTATCTGTTTCCCTCAACTGTGAGCCCAGTTCACAGTTGAGAATGTGTTGAACATATCTAGGAAACATATAATACTCTAAGGAGTCCAAGTTAGCAAGCAAATTGGTATAGACAAACTGAGAGTACCTGAACTTGGCCCCTTGAACCATTCCATGCACTATGAAGGAGAGATCCTCAGGAATCTGGTCCCACCCTCCATGCTTGTTTGACAAGCTGTGGATAACCACATGGAGTAGGTATTTTCACTGGGATGAGACCTTCCCTTTCCTGAAGGTCTTTACAGAGAAATCCCCTCATAGCCCATCTGCTCAAAGGAATGATTGACAGCTTCCTTTGGGAATGAAAACTCACCTTCTTCATCATCCAGCTGCAAATGAGTGTTGATGATGGCCGGAGTGATGAAGATTTTCCTCCCTTGCACTGTGGCAGACAGTGCCTTCTCCCCATCCATGATGACCTCTTGGCAGGTCTTCCAAAATTCAAGCAGATGATCCTCATAGAGAGTAGGATCAATGGTTAGGGAGGTGAAGTAATTTGATAAAGCTAAGAACTTGCAAATCTCTGAGAAACTTTCATCTTTCTCAGAGCTTAACAGAGCAACCTGATTGTGTTGCCTGTGAAGTTGCATGGAGAAATCTGGGTTGTTTCTGCGGTTAAGGTTGGCCATTTGAGAAGCTTAAGGATGAAGAAAGGTGAAAAGCAAAGGCGGTTTGGGAATTAGGTTTGAGGAATAGTAGAATTGAAGAAGATATTGAGGGAGAGGGGGAACCGTTGGGTATTTATGTGAAAAGGATTTGAACCATAGTTAATGAAAGAGGATAAACTTTGAAATCCGAATGTCGGTCCCACCTCTGAAAAAGTAGTTTACTTTTGCTCAAAAAGTAGTTTTCTTGGAATTCGAAAAGCTTCCGAAGGTAAATTATCTTCGGAAGTTTTAATGAAAAAGCTTCCGAAGCTAAAATGACTTCGGAAGAATTTCCTGAGAATCTTGAAATTTTTGCTTCGGAAGAGAAATAAACACTTGAATGCTTTGTATATAAAACAACAAAGCTTCCGAGAGTTAATTTTGCTTCAGAAGGAAAAAGTCCTTAAAAACAAATAAGTGTCTGAGACAAGTATTTAAGTTTTGGAAGATAGATTGAGACTTCTTACGAAGGTAAAATTTTTAGACAGTTATTTATTTTGAAGACATGATTTTCTTCCGAAGGTAAAAATATATCTTCCGAAGGATCAGAAAAGTTTCAAGAATCTAAGGAGAGTCTTCAAAAAGGATTTGATATCCAAAGAAAACATGAGCTTATGAAAGTGATGAGCTAGACAACTTAGGACACACATAATTTTAAGAAATAAATAGAATTAGTTTTAAGAAAAGATCTACTCAAAGTTGATCATCCCAATAGCTGATATTAGATATTTAAATCTCTGTTCATCAAAAGCTTTTGTAAACAGATTAGCATATTATTCATCTGTATTAAATGATACCTGATATTGATTAATCCTTTTTCATAGTTATCTCTTATTAAATGATACCTGATATTGATGTGTTTGGTCCTTGAGTGCTGCATAGGGTTCTCAGTGATAGAGATAGCACTATTGTTGTCTATGTGGATAGGAGTCTCCTTGAAGTTAAATCCATAGTCCAGCATCTGATTTTGAATCCAAAGCACTTGAGCATAGCAACTTGCAGCAGCAATGTATTCAGCCTCAGCAGTTGATGCAGACACACAGGATTGTTTCTTGCATTGCCATGAGACAACCCTTCCACCAAGGAATTGACATCCCCCAGATGTAGATTTGCAGTCATGTTGCAACCACCATAATCACTATCTGTATAAGCATACAGATTGAAGTCAGGATTCTTTGGATACCATAAACCAAGTGTTGAAGCACCTTTGAGGTATCTTAAAATCCTTTTGATAGTGATGAGGTGAGACATCTTAGGGTTGGCTTGATATCTTGCACAAATACATGTAGCAAACATGATATCAGGCCTGCTAGCTGTAAGATACATAAGAGACCCAATCATAGCCTGTATAAGTGTTCATCTACAGACTCCCCCTCAAGATCAGGTCCAAGGGAGTGGTTTCTGGCTATGGGTGTCTTAGCAATCTTACAATCAGTCATGTTGAAACTCTTGAGTATGTCTTGAACATACTTTGACTGACTTATGAAGATGTCATCTTCAACTTGCTTCACTTAAATTCCCAGAAAGAAATTGAGTTCTCCCATTGCACTCATTTCAAATCTGTCTTTCATCAGCTTCTCAAAGTCTTTGCAGAGCTTTGGATTAGTTAAACCAAAGATGATGTCATCTACATACACTTGAACTAGCAATAAGTCATTGCCCTTTCCTTTGATGAAGAGAGTTCCATCTATAGTACCTCTCCTGTATCCATGTTTACAAAGATACTCAGACAATATCTCATACCACTTCCTGGGTGCCTGATGCAGCCCATAAAGAGCTTTGTCAAGCTTGCAGACATAATCAGGATGATCAGGGTCTACAAAACCAGGTGGCTGTTTGACATACACCTCTTCATCAATCACTCCATACAGAAAAGCACACTTCACATCAAGTTGAAAGACCTTGAAGTTCTTGGATGTAGTAAATGCCAGGAATCCTAACAGCTTCTAATCTTGCTACAGGAGCAAAGACATCAGTGTAGTCAATCCCTTCTTCTTGTGTGTATCCTTGAACAACTAGTCTTGCCTTGTTCTTGATGATAATGCCTCTATCATCCTTCTTATTACTAAACACCCATTTGGTTCCGAGTCTTCCCATGAGGAAGAGGACAAAGGTTCCAAACTTTTTGCCTTTTGAATTGAAGCAACTCTTGTTGCATAGCTTCAACCCAACGTCCATCCTTTAGAGTCTCATCAACTTTCTTTGGCTCTATCTGAGATAAAAAAAAACAAGAGTGAAGACAAACATTTGCTTCATGGGTTTGTCCTCTTGTTCTTACCCTTGTGACAACATCTCCAATGATGTTTGTGGTGGGGTGAGACTTGTGGATCCTCAGCTGAGGGATCACAGCAAGTTGCTGAGAAAGATCCAAATTTGAGAAATTTAGATCTGGCATAGATGATTCACCCTCCACATCACCACACTTATCAAGAGTGACTTGATCCAATGAGTGTGTGACATCATTGATGTTGTCATCTATGGTGTGGTTATTAGCATCAAGAAATTCCTGATCACTTTCACCATCACCATTGTTGTCTTCCACAATTGAGGTATCTTTATCCGGTTGTGGAGCCTCTGAGCTGGAATTTGAAGGCACCCCAGATGTATCAGCTGAATTTGTCATTGTAGTGCTGATAGAAACCTCATTTGCTGAAGTAGTTCCAACTGGAGCTGAAGATGTATGAGTTGAAGGTCTTCTCAGCTCAAATCTTGGATCAGGATCACCTGTATTTAAATTTTCTGCAGATCCTGAAACATTCTCACAAGATTTGTTAAAACAGTTGGTAACTAAATCAAGATCAAATAACCAATCAGGACCAGAACCAGCCACACAGGGTGTGTGTTCATTGAAAGTCACATTGGCTGACTCCTCAACAATTCTAGTTCTGAGATTGTATACTCTATAAGCCTTAGCTTGGGAAGAGTATCCAATGAAGTGTCCATCATCTGATTTCTCAGCAAACTTGGCAATTTGATCTTTGGTATTCAAGATGGTGCAAGGACATCCAAATGACCTGAGAAAACCAATGAAAGGTTTTCTCTTGTGCCAAAGTTCATAAGGAGTCTTACCATGTGTCTTAACTACTAAAACTCTGTTTTGCACATAGCAAGCAGTATTTACTGCCTCTGCCCAGAAGGTGATGGGCAGTTTAGAGTCAGACAACATAGTTCTTGCAGCTTCAATTAGTGTCTGTTTCTCCTCTCAGCAACACCATTTTACTGAGGAGTCCTGGGAGCACTATATTGTCTTGTAATACATTTTTCATCACAAAATGTATCAAGGATTTGATTCTTGAATTCAGTTTCTTGATCACATCTTATGGTTTTGACCTTGTGATCACTTTGATTCTCAATTTTAAGATGCAATTCTTCAGAATCTCAGGGGTCTCATCCTTAGTTTTAAGAAAGAAAACCCAAGTGAATCTTATAAAATCATCTGTCACATAAAAATAAGAGGTCCTTTCTAGACTCGTTACACTGGTGGGTCCAAAGAGATCCATATGTAATAAGTGTAGGGGAGTAGTGATGGAGTTCCTTTCCTTAGGCTTGTGAGATACCTTATGTTGCTTCCCTTTCAGGCATGCAACACAATGATCATCACTTGTAAACTCTTTCTTTGGCATTCCAGTTACCAAATCATGTTTAATTAGTTTATTCATGTTCTTAAAGTTTACATGGCACATTCTTTTATGCCATAGGAAAGACTCATCACTATTGGCCTTAGACAGAAAGCATGAAACTTCTCCGGAGGGAGATGTTTCTTGCAAGTCCATCTTGTACATGTTCCCTTTCCTAGGGGCTCTAAGCAGGATGTGCTCATGAGGAATGACCACCCCAGGCCTGAGAACAATGCACTCATGCTCAGTAAAGAGCATGTTATGACTCTGATCACAAAATTGGGATACACTCAGAAGATTATACCCAAGCTCTTTAACAAAGTTTACCTTTTCAATTCTGAGCTTACCATTTGTGACCTTGCCCCTTCCAGAAATGTAACCACCTTCATCTCCTCCAAAAGCAATTGGTCCTCCATCAATCCTCTCAAAGTTATGGAGTAGTGACCTATTGCCTGTCATGTTCCTGGAACAGCCACTATCAATGATCCAGACATTCTTGTTTGTCTTGAGTTGTTCCTGCACAAAGAAAATGATTAGTTACATTTGGAAACCCAAGCCTTATTTGTCTTGGGCTTACTAAGTGTAATAGAAGGTAATGCAACAGTAATAGATCCTATGGTTGTGCTAGGAGGATCTTGAGCTGTTGTTGATGGAAAAACTTCAGTCACTTGGTCTTTCTTAGACTTCCACACCACCTTTGGAGTCTTGGACTTGACCTTCAAAACTTTGGAAGCTTTTGGGACTTCGGAAGTTTTGATGACTGAAGCTTCGGAAGATTCTGCAGTCACTGCAGCAGACTTCAGTGCTTCGAAAGAATTCCTTTCTTCCGAGACCAACTTCTCTTCCGAAGATAATTTTCCATTTGTCTTCTTCTTAGATTTGGAGCTTCCGAGGGAAACAGACTTTCCTTCCGAAGCTTGAATCTTCTTGAAACTCTTTGAAGTCTTTGTCTTGGTCATATGGATAATACTTTTAGGATTGTATGGACAATCCTTAGCAATGTGAGAGGTACTTTCACACATGACACATAACATTTTCTTCTTCACAAGAGTCTCCTTATGAGAGCAAGACTGTCTTTGGTCACATCCCTTCTCCACCTTCTTCTTTGCAGATTCTGAGACAGTTCTTATGGGCTGGGAACTGTTCTTGGAGTTTTATGGTCCAGGCTGTGCAGCAGTGGTACACAGCAGATCAGTCTTCTTCTTGGTACTGAGATGATTTGAACAAGAACCAGAACTCTTAGCTGAAGAGTTTTGGTTGATGTCTTCAGTCTTTACTACTTCAAACCCTGCAGAGATAAAAACTTGTTTCTGCTTAGAGTCAAAAGTAGCCTTGATCTCTTGAGCCTTCCTTGCTTTTCTTTTGCTCTTCCTGATCAAGTTCTTTCTCATTGACTTGGTCATCACAGTAATCTTCTTCTCCTAAGAATAATAGTGGCCCTTCATAGAATCCTCCTATTCACTCTTCTCAGAGGAATTCTTCACTATCTCTTCTTCATCCTCTTCACTTATAGGATCTATGAGAGGAAGCTCATCTTCACAAGTTCCACACCTAGGAGATCTTACAGACAAGATTGTGTGTGGAGAAGCTATCTTATTTGATCCCAGTCTGTAAGGCCCCGTTCCCGGAACGCCTACAGTTGGTCATTCATCGCCCTCAAAACATATAATTACATTTTTCCTTTCTTAAATAGTTGCAGCGGAAACATTGAAAACATAATTTCATTCCATCAAAATACTTTTGCACGTTAGTACAATCGTTCCCTTAACAATATCATGGTACATTTATTACAAAAGCATTAAACATAAAGATGCCATCCAAAATACGCTGAGTAGCCGCCCCGTGCCATCCTCAGCAACATACCTGCCAACTGGAAACACATCAAAGTCAGCGTTGCTGAGTGAGTTCTAGTTTTATAATAAAACATACTTTACTTTCATAAAACCGTTCTTTACCTTCTTTATAAAAACATTCGTTACATACATGCGTTCACACATACAGATAATATCATTATTATCTTCGTCATTACGTTCGTTACGTTCATCATTTACCATACATCATTATCTTTCTCTTCTTTCTAGATCCTGTCAGGCTTTACCCTCTTCATGGCACACAGCCACGATTACTGAGGTCGAATGACAGGGATCCATTTCGTACATTATTATGATATTTCGTTAACGTTCGTTTCATACATTCATTCTTTCCTTCATTACTTTGCTCATTACTCTTTATTACTCAAATATTGTCTCATGCAGTATCCCCGACTCATGCTCGAAAGCTGATGTTGTGCCGGGACCTGCTCACAAGCCCCCGACTCATGTCCGAAGACTGACACAACACCGGGATACGCGACAAAGATCCCATATGAGTCAATCACAGGGATTGAACTCCATCCAAGTCTGTTGTAACACAAAGTCACTCACCTCATTATCTCGTCTCATGCAATATCCCCGACTCATGTCCGAAGACTGATACTGTGCCGGGGCCTGATAAACAAGCCCCCGACTCATTTCCGAAGACTGACACAGTACCGGGATACGCGACACGGATCTCATCATCCGTCACTTTCATCATATGCAATACTCCCGACTCATTCCGAAGACTGATACTATGCCGGGGCCTGCTCACAAACCCTCGACTCATGTCCGAAGACCGGCACAGTACCGGAGTACGCAACAAGGTCCTCTTTCGAGTCTGATGCAACACAGAGTCGCTCACCTCATACATATGCTTGCAAGTCTTTCATTCGTTCATTCATTCATTCATTAATGCATGCATTTATTCATTACGTTCCACTTTTCCTTATCTTTCACTTTACGTTACATAATACTTTCATTTCATTTATTAACGTTCAACGCAAAGCCATGGAAAGATAAACATCAATAGTAAGGAACATAAACATAAACATGAACCTACAGCATCATCATCATACGCATCAATCATACATCACATCATAAACATCATACATACTATGCATCACACGTACCACCATGCCTAACATCACACATAACGTCATACATATCATTATCATCAACATCATCATCATCATCATAAGCTCATCATCCTGCGTCACCTTATACCGTCCATGCCCTTCACATCATCGAGGAACTTCATCTCGGCTATCATTTCTGAACACTTAGGCGAATAGGCATCTATGCGAATGGACCCTATGCGAACGGACTATGGGCGAATGGACCCTATGCGTATGGACTCTCAGTTGCACAGCTTTCATGCGTATGGCCTTCAGTCGCATGACTTCAGGCGTATGGGCTTCAGCCGCATACCCTTTGTGCGAATGAACCTCAGTCGCATGGCCTCCAGGCGCATGGACTTCAGTCGCATAACCTTCGTGCGTATGGACCTTAGTCGCACCATCTTTCAATCGCATGACTCGCCAGCACATGAACTTCAGTCGCATGACCATCGTGCGTATGGACCTCAGTCGCATGGCAAGTGTGCGCATGGACCTCAGTCGCACTCCAATCGGCCGAATGGCCTCCAATCGCCCTCCAGTCGGTCGCCTAGCCCTAGCTGGTGCAGAATGCAGTTCACTCGACTGCAGCCGCGGGTTTTGGCCTCCAACCCCTTCCAAACCTCTTTTAAGCTCAAATCAACCATTCTAAACCTTAGGGAAACATACCACGACCTCATTCAAGCATAACCAAGCAAGATATCAAGCCTCAAACGCATCATACACATACATACATGCATAAAAACGGGTCTTCACCCAAAAACTCGAAAATAGGTTTTCAGATGTGTTCCAGCCCCAAAATCAGTTGAAAACGTGTAAAAGAGGGGTCCTAGAACTCACCTTAGCGATCTCGTCGAGTAGAGCTTCGATTTGACTCGCTCCACGTCGATTTCCACGCTCGAATCCACCCGAACCAACTTTTCTCCTCTTTTTCTCCTTCTCTTCTCCCCTCCTCTCTTGGCTGAAAATGGGAAGAATGGGGGTGTTTTCCCCCTTTTATACTCCCGTGCATCGAAGTTTCTCTCGTTGGCGGGTTTGGTCCCTCGACTTTGGACTTTATTTCTTTTTCATCTTTCGTCGGCTTCAAAGAAAATTTCCGGGTGTTACACAGTCCCTGTCTATTTTGATAACACACCTTGTTGTGTAGGGATGAGGATATCATGTTCTTGAAGGTCTCTTCTTCAAGAACACTCTTTTCTGCCCTGGCTTTGCTGATCACAAGCTCAGCCTGGCACTCAGTCAGCCTGGTTATGAGATCTTTGATTTGAGTCCTAAAATCTGTATGCTCATGTTTTAGAACTGAAATGGTTTTCTCTAAGTCCTCTATCTTTAGTTTATAATCATTTTTAGACTTTCTAAAATCAGATTTTAAAATGTTTAAGGACTCAATATCAGATCTCATCTCCAAGTTATAGGACCTGTATATGTTAACTTTAGCAATGCATTCAAGAGTACAGAGATATTCCAATACCTTGGCTTCATCATGATCTGCCATTAGTGCTTGGTTTAGAGAAGCATCTTCCACCTGAAAGCTCCAGTCAAAACCTCCTTCTTCAACAGCAACAGCAGCCTGTTGCTTTGGCTTCTCATTCTGAGGGGCTTTCTCAGTGTAGTTTGGTCTGGTTTGTGCTTGGCCACCATTTGTTTTAGGTGCCTTACACTCTCTAGCAACGTGGCCCATCAGGTTACAGTTGTAACACTTGACTTAGCTTTTATCCAAGCCAAACTTTCCACTGGTTGCATTGCTTGGAAACCTCCTTCCAGTTCTCTTGCAGAACTTCTTGGCTCTATGAGTAAGAAGAGCCATCTGCTGGACTATTTCCATATATTCCAGATCATCTGGATGGATACAATCCAGGTTCAAGAGTGAAAAGAGAGTTGCTACAACTTTCATCAGAAGACACAAAGGCTTGAGAAGAGCTTGTCTCTTGGAATGAGCTTCCTTGAGTGTAGTTCTCCCTGGGTGTCTCTGGGAAGGTGATGAAAGGACCCTTTGGTGAGTTGTCAGGGTAGCATATGAGATGATGTTGGGGTTCTATGCTATCCCTTTCAACCACATGCAGGGCTGAACCCAAATGATTGTTGGAGTTGCCAGATGAATCTTGCATGTTCATCTCCATCTGGTAGCCACTGAGAATCCCATATAACTATGTCAGAGTAAGAGTTTTGAGATTTTCATTTCTCTTGATCACCACACAATAGTGTGTCCATTGCCTAGGAAGTGAGGACATGAACTTCCTTACAATGTCTCTGTTTTCAAGAGGAACTCCTCCATCCACAAGGGTATCCACTATCTCAACATACCTGAAGTATTGTTGAGTCATGGTTTCACCTGTTTTGAAGGTGAAGTTTTCAAACTGCTGCTTCAGGAGATCCTTCTTGTTCTCCTTGGCTTCAAAGGAGCCTTCATACATCTGCTTTAGTGCATCCCACAATTGTTTAGCTGTTTTGCACTTCTTGAAACCTCTGTACACAGAATTTGGAGGGCAGTTTGAAGAGCAGACATGGTTTTTCTATCAATATCTACTCTCTTCCTATCTTCATCAAAGTAGTTAGCCACATCTTTAGGATCATACTAGCACCAATAGCAGAAGGAGTGATGGGTATGAAAGGTCCATTTTCAACAAACTCCCACATTATTGAGTCTAGAGACCTGATGAAACCTTCCATTCTTATACACCAGGTATCAAAGTCATCAAGAGTGATCAGTGGGGACTTGTTCATGGTTCCAGTTCCCATATCAGTCTTTGAAATGGATGCCATTTGAAAGTTTAGTATTTGTGTGTGTGAGGGATCTTAAGATGGTGAGATCTTATATCAAGAGCCTGAAATGCTCTAATACCAATTGCAAGACCAGTGAAGGGTGGTCACTTACAACACAACATTACAAAGAGGAGATTAACCAAACTTGATCAAACAGTAAACTGGATTAACCACAATAATGATACTAAGAACACAAGTAACAAACAAGAGAACACAAGAGATTGGGTTTCAAGGATGAAGTATGTTGCTTTCTCAAGTTCTATTACAAGTGTTACAAAGCATTAAGAAAGATACTAGAACATAGAATACTTATACTACAACCTACAGCCGGCTATACTTTGAAAGCCAGCTGGATACAATTGACTAGACACAAACAAAATCAATTGTAGAATCAAAAGGCATGTCTGCCTTTTGACTTGTGACTATGACATGCCATAGCTCACATCCTAATATATTACAAAAAGGATACAAGTACATAAAGTAGAAAGCATGGACTCAAGACCTCAATGTACAGTTACCAAAAGCATGGACCTTTCACCAACTCATGTAAGTTGGTGACTTTACAGAGTTGCAGCGGAAAGGTGGTCCAGCTTTATGGTAAAGTACATCAGATAAAGGCATATCCTTAAAAGTCTTCGGAAGAAATCTGTCTTCACTATTTGGCTTTAGAAGACTTTGTCTCTGAAGCTTCGGAAGACTTCACTTTTGTCTTCGGAAGATATTGGTCTTGGCTTCGGAAGATTTTACACTTAGAATATTTCTAGTGCATGGTGTAAAACTTACGAAGCAATTCTACTTCAGTTTTTTATTGCATTGCTTGCAGAGAGACTTTGGATGTTTTAGTTTCATCAGTCTTATAGGAATCCTTACAATTGCTTACTAGTTTTTTTAATAATATTACATAATTTGATTAAAAAAAGTGAGATGCAATAAATAATTTTTAGTTTTGAGTTGTAACTTTTAGTTATTCGTTTTACAACTACAAGTTACAATTATTTTTAGAAGTTTATTATATTTTAAAATAAGATCTTTTTAAAACCAATAAAATTCTTTTCTAAAAAATATATTTCGATTTTATCTAACAACAGTGGCAAGATTTTATATATGATAAATAAATATTTTTTTTGGATTTTTATTTCTAAATTCTTATTAATTTTTAATAATGATATTTTAATATTTATTTTAAAAGATTATTATAGTTTAAACTAACAAGAAAACTAGTGGCAACGCGGGGGCATTAAACCGTACCAAGTAGCACCATTAACACACCACGTTAGTGACCATCAACACAAAAAAACTTGTATTAAAAGATAAATAAGAACAACAAAAATAAAACAAAATGAAAAGTAAACGTAAAAACGTTGAATCACACACGTAAAACGTAAAACATAAAAGCCAATAACTAAATCCATTTAGGACCCTCGCGTTCTGATAGGATCGTTAAACGGAAAAAAATAGGCGTAACAAAGTTAACCACGCACGCACGTTACAACGTGTTAACTCTCCAAATTTAGACCGATGTGAAACGAAAAAGTTGTAAATGAAGAAAGGTATAAAGACAAAAGTTAAAAGTGAAATATTATATGGTTAAATTTTAAAAGATGTAAAAGTATTGAGTTTAAAGTAAAAAAATTTAAATAATTGTACCACATGCATAAAAATATGTACAAATAACTTGATAATTAGAATATATAATTCTTAAAACGTCCATTTTCTCCCTTATTTCCTTCAAAATGTCACTCAAATAATTTCTTTTCAAAATGTTCCCTCCAGACAATGCGTCGTCGCCTGCTTAGACAAGGTGTGGGCGCCTGTATAACAAGCCACTCAAATTCATACACGTGTCTTTTAGCAAAATATTTTTTTTCAAAATCACAACACGGGCAGCCGCCTTCACAAACTACAAAATCACAACAATCTAGACACGTGTACGATTTTGAGTGGTTGGACGCTTACGTCTTGTCTGGAAGGAATATTTTGAGAAAGAGATCTTGAAGGAGTATTTTGAGGGAATTTAAGGTCCAAAAAGAATATTTTAGAAATTTTCACTTAGATTAAAATTGTTTTTAAAAGTGGTGAGACTTGTTTCATAAAAAAGTTTGTTTTTTTTCTAATTGTTATTTTCGGATTCATAATTTGAAATTATACTATTAATATTTATTTTTAATTCTATTATACTGTCAACCCATTTGTTTTTATACTGGCGATTTTTTTTCAATTCTTTTATTTTTCAAAGAGTGGCTATATTTAAAGAGAAATAGATATATAATATATATTTTTTATATTATGATATGTAAACTCTAAGTTTTAATTTGTTAATTTTATTTTTAACATTTTATTTTAGAAGTATATTATCTTTAAATCAAATATTTTATAAAAGTAAATAGAATTAAAAAAACAAAGATATAACTATTAGTTTTTTAATTGTAATTTTAAAACTTTTTAATATTTATTTTCCGTAGCATATTAAATTTTAAACCAAATGTTTTTAAAGTCACAATATAATTTTTAAGAAAAACTGTTTTGTTTTGTTTTTTATAAGTGGCAAGATTTTAGAAAAGAGATTTACAGTAAATATTTTTTTTGGAATTTTGATATTTAAAATTTTATTAGTTTTTTAATTAAAATCTTAAATGATAATTATCCCGTAAACTTTTTTATTTCTTAAATGAAAATTTTTTGGAGTGGTGCGGTTTTCTTTAAAACCCTTTGTTTTGTACTTTCTTTTCAAAAGTGACTTTTTAAACTGGTAATATTTTCTTTGAAAATTTATGTTTTGTACTTTCTTTAGAAAGTGAGAAATTATACAAAAACAGACATACAATAAATACTTTTAGATATTGATATGTAAAACTTATTAGTTTTTTAGTTATAATTTTAAATTTTGTCCATACTTATGTTTTAAATAAGTATTCAAATAAAAAAGATTTTTTAAATTAAAAACGTGTAAAAAAATCATCTTAATCAATTGTTGAGTACAAATTATAAGGAAACACTTGTTAATGTTACTTTTAAGTATAATCAATTTTGTTTACTTTCTTTCAAATTTTTTCACTTTTATTAAACATTTATAAATTTTATATATAACATTGTTTTCTTATAAAAGTTATACTATAAAAACATGTGTTTTTATCTTTAACATGATTACAATATTATTATATATAAGAATAAAATATATATTTATGTTTTTCAGTTCATATATTTTTGCTCGTAATTATGTTTTTCTTGCAGTTGAATGTGTTTTTCTGTTCATTAATGTATTTTTTTGAATATCAATGTATTTTTTTAAAATAATGAATTCTGAAAAACATAATAGTGAAATAACATTATTATTTACTTCTAATATTTGAAACACAATTATAAAATATTAATTATTTTATTATAATTTAAAAACAATGACAAAATAACATAAAACTATATAAAATATAAAACATAATAGTAAAGTGGTTTGTTCGTCACTGTGTTTTCTTGAACAAAATTTGGTTTTTTTGAAATAAAAATTTTTGAAAAATATATTGTAAAATAACATCATTGTGTACTTTTAATTGTAAAACACAATGATAAAATAATAATAAATTTATATAATATATTACAAACTGTAAAAAATAGCATGAAATAATTTAAAGCACAAAACAAAATGATGAATACATATAAAAAATAATGAAATTTATTTGACATATTGTTGATATTTGAAAAGGATAAGCTACCGAAAACTCAAGGAACCAACTGCCAACTACCGAATCATGCTAAGTGCTGATCCATTTCCGATCAGAACACGGAAAGTGTTGAATCAATGTTGATCAGCACTGAAAGTGATGAAGTGTTGATTGACTGCATATAAACACTCAAATGTATGCATTGTTGATCGATCACAACATTGTACAAGACTGTTTGTAATGAAGTACTTTAGTGGATGTTGTGTTCTATCTTTTGGAGACAAAATAGTACAGAATATGCAAACTTCTGATGTGTCGATTGTTTGTCTGAGTTATATATACTTTTTGTAAACCAGGTATAGATGTAAAATTGTTTATTCTTAGTGTTTACCCTTTCATAGTATAAAACACATCTCACTTGTATAGTTTAGAGGTAAGCTTGTAAGCCTAGTTGTATATCTGCTAATTTATCATTTGTACTCAAAGAGATTAATCAAGTGTATACTTTGAAAGAGAATCTTGTGTTTATATTTACTCAAAGTATATGTGTGTTTGATAAGTAAGTTAGTTAACTAAGATTCTGTATTCATTATATGTTGATCAAAACAAAAGTCTTGTTAAGTCATTAAACTCGATCCAACAAGTGGTATTAGAGCTTCAGCTTTTAATTTGCTTGAAGTCACCTTTCAACAAACAATTTGTTTTCTTTTGATTACACTTTCAAACACACCACTCCCTCATAACTTCCTTTCCCTCCAAAAATAACTATTCCATCTCAAGTAAGCATGACTTTGAAAATGGCACCCAAACTAAACCTCCCATGTTTATACCACATAATTATGATACTTGGATAATTCGAATGGAAGATTTTCTAAGAAATCAAGATTTAAAACTCTGGCTCTCAATCCTAAATGGTTCATATGTCCCTATGGTCCAAGTTGCTAGTGAAGATAGAACTTTGATTCCTAAGGATCCTACAAAGTACTCAGATGAAGGTCTGAAAAAGATTGATGTAGATTTTAAGGCATTGTGGCTGATAAGGATGAGCATACCTAACAACATCATTCATGACTTCAAGAAGTTTACAATTTCTCAAACGTTATGGGAAGAATTGAAGGCCAGATTTGAAGGAACTGAATACATGAAAGAGAACAAGAGAGATGTCTTAAAATAGAAGTTTGAAAACTTTGGTTTCACAAGGAAAGAAACCATGTCTGTAGCATTTCTCAAATATGTTGAACTGCTAGACTCTCTAAATGAAGTTGGAGTGAAAATGGAGAATAGTGATATTCTCATGAAATTCTTGAGATCACTACGAAGACATGGACAGTTAGCCTGTATCCATCAGAAGAGCTGAGAATCTAAAGATAATGACCCTTGAGGAGTTATATGGTGTTTTTAGTGCTCACCATATGGAGATGGATGCTTATGAAGAATCACTCGGTAGATCATCAAACTCCTAAAAGTCATTATCACTTATGGTACATATCCAAGAATCATACCACTCCTAGGGTTATCAAGCTCCAATTATGACTCACCAAGTACTTGTGATCACTTATCTAACATCTCCAACTACTAAATCTTAGTCTTCACCATCATTCAGCAGAAGTATCCAACAAATCAATCTCGGCTTTGCATCTTATTTGTTGAACAGATAACGAAAGGATGCATGATCGGTGTAAACGATTATTTTTTAAAGGATTAGATACGAGCGGAATTTGTCAAATGCGAAAACTACCGCAAGAAGCTCTTTCTCGGTGGTGGTGTAGTTTTCTTGTGCATTTAGGTTTTTGCTCGCATAATAAATTGGTTGGAATTGCTTGTCTTTCCTCTATCCTAATACGGCTCCTACCATGAAATCGCTTGTGTCGCACATGAGTTCAAATGGTAGCGTCCAATCTGGGGAAACCATGATTGGAGTGGTTACCAATCTTTCCTTAAGCAATTTGAACGCACTAATGCATTCGTCAGAAAATACGAATTGTGTGTCTTTCTCAAGAAATTGAGTCATTGGTTGAGCAATTTTCGAGAAATCTTTGATGAAACGACGTTAAAATCCTGCATGGTCTAGGAAACTTCTGATATCTTTCACGGTCGTGGGATGTGGAAGTTTAAAAATAGTGTTGATTTTGGCTTGATCGACTTCAAGCCCTGCTCGAGAGATTTTGTGTCCTAATACTATTCCTTCCGTAACCATGAAGTGGCACTTTTCCCAATTTAAAACAATTTTAAAATCTTCACATCTAACCACCATCTTTTCCAAATTTTCAAGACATTGCTCAAATGAGTTCTCAAAGATGGAGAAGTCATCCATGAAAACTTCCATTGAGTGTTAAATCATGTCATAAAAGATTGCTACCATGCATCTTTGAAATGTAGCAGGAGCATTACACAATACAAAAGGCATTCGCCGATAAGCAAATGTGCCATATGGACAGGTGAATGTCATCTTCTCTTGATCTTCGGGAGCAACAGGAATTTGGAAATAACCTGAGAAACCATCTAGGAAAGAATAGAACATTTTTCTAGATAATCTCTCAAGCATTTGGTTGATCAAAGGAAGAGGGAAGTGATCTTTCTTGTGGCGTCATTGAGTTTGCGATAATCGATGCAAACTCTCCATCCTGTAACCGTACGAGTGGGAATAAGCTCATTCTTCTCGTTAGTTACAACAGACATCCCTCCTTTCTTTGGAACAACTTGGATGGGACTGACCCAAGGTGAATCAAAAATAGGGTAAATCAAACCAGCGTCTAGCAATTTGATTACTTCTTTCTTCATCACCTCTTGCATGCTCGGGTTTAAACGCCTTTGAGGTTGAATGTCATAATATCATCCTTCATTAGTATCTTGTGAGTGCAAAAGGATGGATTGATTCCCTTGATGTCCATGATTTTCCATGTAATTACTCGTTTATGTGCCTTAAGCACATTGAACAACTTGTTCTTCACATTAACTGATAAGGCGGATGAGATTATGACAGGAAGTTGAGATGTGTTTTCAAGAAAGGCGTATTCAAGATGATATGGAAGTTCTTTGAGCTCTAAAACTGGAGGGTCTTCGATAGAAGGTTTGGCTTTAGGTTCTAGCTCTTGTTCAATGACCTCAAATGCTTCTTGATGAGACAATGTTTCATCAACTTCTAGTCCAGGAATGATTTGATTCTCACAGATGGGTTCGGTGATTTGGACCTCTACTAATTGAGTGTTGCAGTCTTCATTTTGAAGAGTTTTCTTCAAATGACAGCTTATGATCGAATCGCAAATATCAACGTAATAGAGTGAGTCATCATGATGTTGAGGGTGTTTCATGGATTGGCCTATATCGAAAGTTACTTCCTCCTTGTCTACTCGAAGCGTGAGTTTACCTGTACAAACATGAATGAAGGCTCGAGCAGTCGCTAAGAAAGGTCGACCTAGGATAAGGGGAACATTCTTGTCCTCATCCATGTCAAGCATCACAAAATCAACTAGGAAATACGAATTTGTCGATTTTGACTAAGAGATTTTCTACGATCCCCCTAAGATATTTAACAGAACGGTCAGCTTATTGGATGCTCATACGGGTAGGTCTAGGTTCACCTAAGTTTAACTTTTCAAAAACCGCATAAGGCATAAGGTTTATGCTAGCACCTAAATCAGCTAACGCGTTGCTGACAGAAAGATTTCCTATTAGGCAAGGTATGGTGAAACTTACTGGATCAGTCATCTTTTGAGGTAGTTTGTTTTGAAGAACTACAGAGCATTCCTCATTCAAAACTACGTGTTATAACTCTTCCAGTTTCGTTTTGTTCGACAAGACACTTTTTAAAAACTTAGTATAGTTTGGCATTTGGGCTAAGGCTTCCACCAGGGGCAGATTGATGTGGAGTTGTTTGAACAACCCAAGGAATTTGCCATATTGTGCCTCCATTCGTTGTTGTCTCAAACGACAGGGATATGGAGGTGGTGGAACATAGGGTGGTGGTGGTACATATTTCTTGGCTGGTTCTTCAACAACAACAAGTTGCTTTTGCTTATCACTTGCATTACTTGGAGTTTCAGTTTCTACTTCTTTAAGGATGGGTTGTAATGCGGGTGCATCACCTTGAGTGGTTTTGCCACTCTTGGTGGTGATGGCTTTAACTTGAGCATTAGGGTTTGTCACAATGTTGCTGGGCAAAGCTCCTTGAGGTCTTTCAGATAGTTGTTGTGCTATCTGACCTACTTGGTGTTCTATGGTTTGCAATGATGCTTTGTTGCTTTTGATGTCAGCTTCGTTTCTTTGGAACCTCTCCTCATTTCTTCGATCAGATTTCCGGATGTACTCATCTGTGGCTTGTGTGGTTAACAACAATTGCTGCAATAAGTCTTCCATTGATGATGCTCCACGGTCTTGCTTACTACTGCTTGGATCTTGGTATGGTGGTTTTTGTTGTTGGTAAGGTGGCCTGCGGTTGAATCCAGATGATGATTGGTTGTTTACAGCATCTCTGTAATTCGAGTTGCTTCTCCAATTTGAGTTGTTGTTATATGAGTTGTTTGGGCCTCCTATGTAGTCAACATCTTCAACCATCATAATGCCTTGTGGGCATTCGTTGGTCTTGTGTGAATTTCCACATGTGTTGCATCGTGTTGGAGTTTTCTTTAGCTCGGCTTGCAATTGTTCGAATCATTTGGTTAGAGCTTCTAATTGGGCTGCAACTAGGGTTTCAGAGTCTACTTGATGAATGCCTTTAGAACTGGGTTTGGTTCTTGAGGGATTATAAGCAAAGCTCTTCTTAGATGCTCTTTCCAGGGCTTTGTATGCCTCTGTTGGCGTGACACTTTCGAAATCTCCTCCCGCACTTTGGTCTACAGCTTGCTTGTGTGCTCCGCTGATTGCATCGTAAAAGGTTAGATATTGCAGCCACAAATCAAGTCCGTGATGTGGGCATCTCCGAAGGAGACTTTTATATCTCTCCCATGCTGCGTGTAATGATTCATCGTCGTCTTGGCGAAAGCTTGTGATGTTGCTTCTCAGTTTAGTAGTGCGATCGGGTGGAAAGTATTTCAAAAGGAATTGTTCAGCCATTTCCGCCCATGTGGTGATGGAACCAGTCGGAAGCGAATCTAGCTACTCAATGGCTCGGCCTCAAAGTGAAAATGGAAAAAGTCTTAGTCGAATGGCGTCGTCTGAACAGTTATTGATTTTAAAGGTCGCACAGATACGAAGGAATCGTGAGATGTGAGCATTAGGATCTTCGTCTTACAATCCATGGAACTGAACAGAGTTTTCTATGAGTTGGATAATACTAGACTTAATCTCGAAATTGTTGGTCGCTATTGCTGGTTGGACAACACTAGACTCGTAACCATCGATTGACGGTGTGGCATAGTGTGTCATCTTCATTTCCTCATATTGGTTAGCCATGTCTTCTTCGGATGGTGTACCTTTCAAAACGTCTTCTTCAATAATTGGTGCTACTTGTTGTGGTCTTTCGCGCAATCTTTGACGGAAAAATCGTTCGGGTTCCAAAAGAGGCGAAACAAGTTCAGGACTAGACGAGTCGGACACTCACTATCTTAAGGAAGCATAAACTAACTAAGGTTTAGAATGAATCAGGAAAATGTAACTAAACTAACTAAGGCAAACTATCTACTAAAAATAAAATAAAGTTGAACAAAAATATATTACAAGTTATACACAAGATAGTCAAAAATTTAGATTGTCTTTCAAACTGTTGTGTTTTCACGGCAACTGCGCCAAAAACTTGATGTGATGCGGATAGTATATATTTTGATAACGATTTTACGCACAGATTCAGTTTTAATTGGTTATTACAAATACTAAATCACACACACAAAAGGCAAGTATACATGTGGTGTGGTAATATAGTGTTCGTAAGAACCGAGTATCAATCCGTGGACACACCTAGCCTACTCAACAACCTTGAGGTTTGACTATCAGATTTGGTTTTTGTTTGAGAAATGATAAGTTGCATTAATAAGATTTTTAGGCTTTAAAAACAATAGTAAAAATAAAGTAAACTAAGATTGAAGCGTTTGGATTTAGAACCAGAGAATAAAGTTTATCATCCTAATTAGACCAAACTTATGTACTGTAATGAAGTGGTGATGTGATTTAAAGATATTGATTAATGTAATTATGTTAATGTTTATAAAGATGAGCTGTCGCGATTTCTCGTCTATCCTGCTCCGTAGTGACTAGGATCACGTCAGGCTGATTTTACTGCTTAGATCAAAGCCCTAGTAATGTAGGTGAATCTTTTATGACCTATTTGACATACGATTTCTGAAAACATAACTTAATGTTAAAAAGAGAGTTGATAGGTTTCTTCCTAACATACCATTAATTTTAAAAAAACTATAACAATTACTGTACATTTCTCATACTAATAAAAGGGAACCCACAAATGATCAGAATGTTAAGGTGATATGATTTCTAATAACCATTTCTAGTTCATTAGCCATGGATTTATTATGAAGACCGATTTCGTGAATGAAAGTTGATCATACGTTTTTCAACCGTGTATGACAATCACAATCACAAACCATAAAGTTATAACTTCTCGTTCAAACGTAGATGCTACCCATCAAAAGTTTTCTCAAACATTAACATAATATATATCACACCATTAGTTCATCACAAATTACATAAGTTTCATCCAATTAGGATGATAATAAGAGTTTAGCTCATAATGAGCTTGAACATAACAACAGATCACAAAGAAGATAGATATGAAATCATTGGTGAAATGGAACAATCAAACCGATAATCCACAATGGATGATGTTTAGACGATCCCGAGCTTCTTCCAAGTGTTGTATGCACCTCCTGAGCCTCCAAATGGTCTTGAAGACTTGATTCCCAAGAGAATTCTGCAGAGTAACTCTCCCACCAAAGCTTGCCAAAAATGGTGAACTTAGCCTTTTATTTATAGGCTTTCTGGAGTGTTTAAGCACGGCCCCGTGCTAGTACAATGCTTACGAAAGTTGGTCGGCTCGTACATGCAGGTTGTGTCGGGCACGACCCCATGCTTGATGGGGCATGGCCCCGTGTTGGAGGTGGGGCACGGCCGCGTGCTTGCTTTTAGGGGACAGTACTTTTTGTCCTGTCAGATGTCCAAACACGGGGGTGTGTCACTTTAGCATGGGGGTGTGTTTCAGGCAAGGCATGGGGGCGTGCTTAATGAGGCACGACCCCATGCTTGGACTCCAAAGCTCGGATTACTTCAATTTTTTGTCATATATGCTTCTTTTGTCTATCTTTCCCTTTTAAACACCTTAAAACACAATTTAACATTTTAAATACATATTCATCATTTTAAAGGAGATATTGAGGAATAATTGATGTGCTTTTGATAGGATTTTTATGTATAATTTGGAGCACATCAACGATCAACTATAACCCATATGGCAACGTATCCCCTTGCCGTACGCGGTAACTTCGTAATGAAGACCATGGTGATGTGCTCCCATTTCCACTCGGGTATATCCAAGGGTTGGATCTTCCCGTATGGCTTCTGATGCTCCGCCTTCACTTGAAGACAAGTAAGGCACTTACTCACATACTCCTCTTAGTCGCGCTTCACCCGACCACCAGTAATCCTTCTTCATATCTTGATACATCTTCGTGGCACCAGGATGAATTGAGTATCGAGTTTTATGAGCCTCATCCATGAACTTCCCACTTAGATCCCCATTACGAGGAATCCACATCCGCCCAGATCGGGTTCTAACACCGAGAGTGGTCTCACCCAATCTGATCTTCCTTCAGCGCTTCGTCCTGAAACTCCTTGACCTGCTTCATCACATTGGAAGTCATAACCATCTGATAAGCCTTCACCCGAATGGGCTCGGGCATCTCTTACCGGCTAAGGGCATCGGCCACCACTTTGGTCTTGCCTGGATGGTAATGGATTTCACAATCATAGTCCTTGATAATCTCCAACCATCTCCTTTGCCTCATGTTCAAATTCTTTTGCTCGAATAAGTACTTCAAGCTCTTGTGGTCAGTGTAGATGGTGTACTTCGTCCCATACAAGTAGTGCCTCCAAATCTTCAATGCAAAGACCACAGCCGCCAACTCCAAATCATGAGTAGGATAGTTAGTCTCATGGATCTTCAACTGCCGGGACGCATAGGCTATAACTCTCCCCCATTGCATCAGCACGCCACCCAATCCTGAATAAGAAGCATCCAAATAGACCACCAAATCTTCATACCCTTCGGGCAACATCAAGACAGGTGCTTAAGTCAATCTCGTCTTTAGCTCTTCGAAAGCACTCGACCCCATGTGAACTTCACATCCTTACGGGTCAACTTGGTTAACGGAGAAGCTATATTGGATAAGTCTTGGATGAATCTTCAGTAGTAGCCCGCCAAACCCAAGAAACTAGGGATCTCAGATGGCGTCTTTGGAGACTTCCATTGCATCACCGCCTCAACCTTAGTTGGGTCCACCATGATCCCTTCAGGATTAACAACATGACCCAAAAATGGAACCTCTCGCAACCAGAACGCGCACTTGGAGAACTTGGCATACAACCTCTCCCTTCTAAGCGCCTCCAACACCTCCTGAATGTGACCGACATGTTCCTCCTTGCTCTTTGAATAATTCAGAATGTCATTAATAAACACAATCACTGGTTTATCCAGCATTGGCCGACACACCCGATTCATTAAATCTATAAAGGTGGCTGGTGTGTTGGTTAAACCAAAAGCCATGACGAGAATGGTCCATTAGCATGGTCCAGTCGTACGAATGAGTCAATCGTGCGATTGGACAAATGCGGATGGCTCAGTCGTGCGATTGAACATACGACTAGTCCAGTAGCACTGCTGAACATACGACTGGTCCAGTCGCATGGTCCAGTCGTACGAATGGTCCATTAGCATGGTCCAGTCGTACGAATGGTCCATACTCATGGTCCAGTCGCATGAGCGGATCTGCACGCAGATTTTCAGATCTGCAGCCGCCATGGCTGCCAAAAACCCTAATCTGATGAATTTTACATGAATCGAAACAAAATAGACATCATTAGATTCGCAAGGGTGATAAGAACGTGGTTTCGAGTTCGATTTTAACATAGAAACAACACACGTAACAAGATCTGAGCAAAACACGAAGAACACGAAGTGGGTTTAACGTCAAAGAACATGAAATAGATCCAGAAATCAAGAGCTCGGGTTGCTAGAATGATTGTTAGATCATTCTAGCAGTAACCTGGCTCTGATACCAATTGTGAAGTCGCTGGATCGGTTGACATCCGAGCGTGTTCTTGACGAAAGGATAAGGAAAACCAAAAGACAAACAAGATCACGAACAATAATACAATGGTTTCATTGATAAAACCTAATGATTACAAGCTCGTTAAACATAAAAATCATAACTTTTGGCAAGGGGAGATCGAGCATGATCTCCCTTCTCATCCGGCAGCACCTAGGCCCCTGGCAGACTCCTCACCTTTCTACACAATGAAACTGGTATTTATAGGCCTCAGCCCATATCAGATGCGACTGGGCCCATTCGTACGATTGGGCCCATTCGTACGATTGGGCCATGCATATGGTTCAATTGTACGACTGGACCATACGTAAGGTTCAATCGTACGACTGGACCATACTTATGGTTCAGTCTTACGAATGGCCCAATAGCATCTCTCAGACGCACGACTGGTCCATTAGAATGACTCAGGCATACGACTGAGTCTCATTCGCATATGCTCCTGCGAATGACCCAGTTTCATGTGTTTACAACATATCAGGTCTATTACATTAAGCCAAGACTATTCGTCAAGCGACGGACACACTATATATGACAATATATGCTCCAACAGAAGCTTTTCAAGATCTACCACCAGCCATCTTCTAAATCTATAAGATTCAAACACCAACACGATCAAGGTAATAGCTCCAAGCATGTCAAGTATCATAAGTCCCTAATTATGGTAGTCAGTTGTGATTAGCCACTTACTTCACTCTCCATTCCCTAAGCATTTCCTATCCTGATTACATTAGTATCTAAATCTACTAAGAGCACATAAACCACATAGCACGCGCACATAACTCCATTTACATTACATTTCATAAAGCGCTTACATAAACATTTATCTACAGTCATGTAGCTACTAGGACTGGCATCTCTTTCCCTTTCTTATCCCATTCTCAGTTTAAGTTTTAGGTTTATGAAAATAGTTTGCCAAATTCTCTTAAACTTTGGCTCTGATACCAACTTGTAAGGCCCCGTTTCCGGGACGCTTACCCGTTGGACATTCATAACATAAACAATTGAAATTTTAGCATTTGCAGCAGAAATAAATATTTTCATTAATAACAAAAATTATGTCAACTAATCACATCGTTTATTTACATCCCAAAAATGATATTAACACAATATCATTTATAAAAAATAATGTGGATGCCTGACTCGAATCATTCCTAGTAGCTTATGCATCCATGCCCGTACCTCCTCAGCATCAACAATTACCTGCCAACTATTATGCATACAAAAGATAGCGACATTGAGTAACTTCTAGTTTTAATAATAAAGTACTTTGCTTTCGTTTAAAACAGTTCCTTTGCTTTCGCATGTGATCATACGTCATACGTACACATTGATAATAATTATTATTATCTTTCATCATCGTTCATTTCGTACTTATCGCATTTTTCGTACTTTCATCGTTATCTTTCACTTTCATATGGATCAATGTCATATACTATACCCCAAACATTATGCACGAAGCTGGTACTGGGCCGAAGTTTATAAATAGACCCCTAACATTATACACGAAGCTGACTCCAGTACCGGGGCAAGCGACAAGGGTCTTGTTCCGTTCGGTCAATCTCAAGGATTAGTCCCCTGTATTCATAGGCTGCTAGGCCCCATACAATTGAGCTAACAACCCAACCTCCTTTCGTTTGCTTGCAAGACTTTCATTCATTCTTTACGTTTCACTTTTCGTTATCATTATTTTCCGCTTTCCTTACATAATACTTTACTTATAGTAGTACATATCATACCAAGTAAAGCCATAACATAAAACATAATCATTTTGAAAACGGTTCAAACACAAGATAACAAAATACATACAACAGCAGGCCACACGAGAACTGCTCATCGCACAGCCTAATCTCGCGCGAGAACCTACCTGTCGCGCGAGGGTCACATCACCTCAAATCAGACGCGTGAAAACTATCATATCGCGCGAGTACTTTATCATATTTGAAATCTCAATCAACCTCAAACATCTATTTCACGCGAGAACTTACGGGTTTCCCACCTAGATCACACTTATCACGTCAAAGGCTGCTCTATCATGCCTTATCCCGCAAACAACATCATTACTATCTTAAACAAGCATTTTAGTATGCATAATAGCCTCAAAATATAAAACTTGAGTAAAAAGGTGACTAGAAACTCACATCTTGAAGTTCTATCATAAGCACAACCTTCCCGAATCTTTTACCACACGAAAACTACATAACCATGCATTATATTCATCAATAATTCATTCTTAGTACATAACATGAGTTACTACACGAGTTACATACCTTAAACACTTCGATTTTTCACTTTCTCTTTCTAAACAGTCGCTTTCTCTCTCTAGCAGCAGCACTTTTCGCATGAGTATGGGTCAGGCATGGGTGTTCTTCAATTTTTATACCCAACTCAAACTTTTCGCCCAAGGTTCTCACGCGAGAACTTTATTCGGCCTTCTTTTTCTGGAAATTTTCGGGCGTTTCATGAGTCTTATGATCATTGTGGAACTAGACATTCACTTGTAAAGGAGTCGAGTGTGGCAAATGCTGAAAATGAGTTAATTCAGCAGCTGATCCAGACATTCCAGATGATAAATCTCTCAAACTCCTTGAAACAAACTTCTTTAATTTGGATCTTTCTTAACAACTCTATATGATCCCCAGACTAAGAATTCACAAAAGGCACCCAGTTAAAAATGTCATTACAAGTGTCAATGTTGGCGTCAAGACAAGAAGCAAGACACATATGGCAAACATCTGTTAGTTTTGATGCTTCCTTTATCAATTGTAACCAAGGAAAGTAGATGAAGCTTTAAGAGACAATAGCTGAGTAGAAGCTATGCAAGAAGGGATTCTTCAATTTGAAAGACAGAAGGTCTGGAAATTATATGCACTTCCTAAAGAAAAGACTGCAGTAGAAGAAGGGATTAATTATGATCATGCTTCCTTTATCAGATGGGTGTTTAGAAACAAGAAGGATGATAGAGGTATTGTTATCAAAAACAAAGCAAGACTTGGTATAATGGTACACACAAGAAGAAGGTATTGATTTGATCAATTATTTACTACTATTACAAGGCTTGAAGCAAACAAATTTTTTCTGGCTTTGCTGTCTCAAAAGACTTTAAGGTGCTTCTGCAGCCTCCAAGAGAATGATATTAGATACTCTCTACCTTTCTTCTGAGAAATGGTTACACCAGAGGATTCATAAACAATACTCTATTCATCAAGAAAGTTTATTTTGATATCATTTTGATGCAAGTATATGTGGATGACATTATATTTGGTTCAACAAATGAGAGATTGTGTACAGACTTCGAGAGTCTCAAGAAAACCAAGTTTGAGATGAGCTTAATGGGAGAACTTACCTTCTTCATGGGACTACAAGTGAAACAAACATCTAATGGAATCTTTATAATCAATCTAAATATATTCAATACATCTTAGTAAGATTTCAAGTTGCTGATGGAAAAGCTACTAAAACCCCTATGTCTAAAACATGTTTCTTAACTCCTGATCTTAAGGGGGAGCAGTAGATCTGCAACAATATAGAGCCATCATTAGATCTCTCATGTAACTCACAGCAAGCAGACCAAATATTATGTTTTCCACATGTGTGTGCTTAAGATTTCAGGCTGCTCCAAAGGTGTCACATATAATATCTACAAAGAGGATTTTGAAGTATCTTAAAAGAGGAACCTAAGTTGGAATTATGGTACCCTAAGAGTGCTAACTTCAATCTCTACTGATATATAGATAATGATTATGGATGTTGTAACATCAACAAGAATTCCACCTTAGGAGTATGTCCATTTCTATGTGAAAGATTGGTTTTGTGTCAATGGAAGAAGCAAACCTATGTGTCTAGATCAACTGCTGAAGCAGAGTAAATTGATGCATCTAGTTGTTGTGCTCAGGTGCTATGTATTCAAACTTAACTTAAAGATTATGAGGTAACCTCTATGAATACTCCAATTCACATTGACAACAACAATGCCATCTCAATTACTAACAATCAAATTCAGCATTCAAAGATAAAACACATCAATATCAGGTATCGTTTCATTAGAAATTATGCAAAAAAAATTATTAAATTAATTAAGGTCCATACAAATAAACAATATGCAAATCTTTTCACAAAGGCATTTGATGATACAAGGTTTAAATATCTTGTATCTGCTATTGAAATGATAAACTTTAAATAATTAAATGAATTACATAATAAAATCTGATAAAAATTATAAAAATGCTTTGTTGATAAAAAAACAGGATATTTGCCGATTTTGCAATTAGATAGTTAGGAAGGCTTCGACATATGTACTTTAAAAGATACGGTAGAACCCACTTTTATCTACCGATACGTAGTGGCACCGTTGTAGTTGCCTAAAAAACTATTTCATCATCACAAGCTATCGGATTTACAGTTACAGTGGTAAAATTCTTAAAATAATATCATTATATATTTTCCATAAACTGTAAATCTATACTTCTCCACCATTGTCATCTTCTACACTCATTCAAGAGCAAAATCCTTAAAAAAACACCCATACTTTCAAAACCCTACATTTTATCAAAATCTTTCCAAATGTTCACTCTTAACCAAGATTCTGACCAAATCACAAGATAGACGCGACACTTGAACCCATTAGTGATTCGGTCTATGATCTTGTTCTTAACTTTCGTCGCGATAGCAACTACGCTTTTGCAGTCTCAATTGATCCTCTGATTTGTGCACCTCATATCAAACAATTTTAGGGTACATGTTATATCTAAAGAGAGCATGGAACCAAAGTCCTTACTCCAGTGGTGCAAGTAATGAAGATCATTATCTCTTGTGCAACGATTTGTGCAACATCTCAAATTCAATGATGAAAATAGTGTATCTTCCTTATCCAAAATAAGTGCTGAGTGCCACTTTTAAGAAATGGGATATGAAGAACCACTTCTAACATCCACCTTCTCCAAATCCACGGTATATCACAATTGAATAATCATCCTTCATATCTTTCTTTATTGCTTATCCAATAATTTGGGTGGATAGGATCAAGTTCAATTAAATTTAGCAGAGTCTATCCATGTACTTATGAAACAGCAGAATTACAAATTTTCAAACTTCATGTTTCAAAACCTTTGTAAAAATGTAACTAATACTGAAAAAATTTATGTTTTATTTTACCTAAGGTTCATTTAACTAATTTTAAATAAATAACTGGGTAACAAACTTAACCTTGAAAGAGGTATACATGCCTTAGGAACTTTAACAAAAAACAATTTTCTCAAAGTTCAAAGCAACTGCTAAATCAATTTCAGGGAAAGTTACACCCTTGTTTACACATATGCTTAAGGTCGCCGAGTCTTAGCGTGACACCATGGCTACACCCTCTACTAGTGATCCCACACCCTCGACTTCAAATCCTAAAGTCTCTTCAAAGAAACAAACCTATGCATCTTCTATTGAGAAGATGCAGGCCCCCAAATCACCTCCACTAAAGAAGGTAAGGCTGGGAACTCAGGTCCCAGCTAAGCCAAAGGTGTCAGTCATACTTAAACAAGGCTTAAAGAAAAAGGTTTCTCTTCCTTCTTTTGAGTAGAACCAAACCATCCCCACTAGCCCTCAACTAGAGTCCCAACACTATATTAAGAAACCAATAAGGGATAACCACACAATTAAGACAACTTCTGAGTAAGAAGTCTCACTAGGTTTGGCACACATCCCAAACCGTTAGACTCAACTCCTCATACTTCCGTTCATATGTCTATTACCCAAGATGAATATGTTCAAGCTTCCATTTAGCATGACCCACTGTCTTCCCCATCCTATACATTATAGATAGTAGAGACTGATGTGTATGCTTAAACATCTAACTCACATACTCAATTTGAAGAAATTAACTCTAGGGTGAAAGGGTTAATATGGAAAAGGTTGTCTCTATTACTAATCCATTAATTGATCCGCAGGTAGAGACATCATAACTATAACCTCAACAATGGCAACTCACCTTAAGAATGTCTCTTTGCAGCCATCTCTTGAGGAGAGGAATTCAGGGCGATAAGAAATTACATCTAATGGTAAGGGTGCAAAGGCTCGGCCTAGGCCTCACTTGGTCTTAAGGATTCCACAACTGTGGATGAGGGAAGTATGCAACAAATATATGAATTGAAGGCCCATAACCTTAAGCTTGCATAAACATTAACTGTCTTACAAGCAGAGAATGCAAGGCTTCAAAGTTATGCTGATAGAGTCCTTGGGGTTGAGGCTCAACTCAGGACTCTACAAGACTAGGTTGCACGAGTTACTTCATTGGAACAACAAATTACAACTTTTCAGCAGTCAGCAGTGAGGGCAATAGACCTTGAGCTTAAGGTTAAATCCTTGCAAGAAACTATTGAGTTTCAACTATCCATCATCTTAAGCCTCCAAGTCTCATCAGCACCACAAGAACCTTTGGATGTGCATTCCTCTACCCATTTACTGTCATCTTTTAAACTTAGATGATGCTATCAAAAAGAGAAAACAAAAGCTCAAAGAGCTGAAGACATCCTTCATGGATTGCCTGATCAAGTTATACATTTTTCACAGCCAATCTCATTCTCTTCCAAATAAATTAAAGAATATGGGCATCTATCTGAAGCTGAAGTCAAACTGAACGAGCTTCTAGATAGTTAAGGCTATGACAACTCGGAAGAGAAGAAGATAGAAGAAAGAAGGGTGATGAGGAGGATGAACCAAAACTTCAACTTGGGAAGAAAAGAATGGTTGCAATGTTTAATACACATGTTTTGATGTGTCGATTGTCTATTTGAGTCGTATATACTTTTTGTAATCCAGGAATAGATGTAAAGTTGTTTATTCTTAGTGTTTACCATTTCATAGCATAAAACACGTCTCACTTGTATAGTTTAGAGGTAAAGTTGTAAGCTCATTTGTTTATCTACTGATTGTATCATTTGTACTCAGAAAACATTAATCACGTGTACACTTTGAAAGAACATCTTCTGTTTCTATTTACTTAAGTATACGTGTGTGTGATAATTAAAACAGTTAACTTAGATTCTGCATTCGTTGTCTGTTGATCAACAGAAAAGTCTTGTTAAGTCATTAACCTCGATCCAACAAGTGGTATATGAGCTTCGGCTCTTGATTTGCTTGAAGTCACCTTTCAACAAATCACTTGTTTTATTTTGATCACACTTTCAAACACTCATCTCCATCGTAACTTCCTTTCCCTCCAAAAATGACCACTATAGCCATCTTAAGTAAGCCTGATTTGAGAAATGGCACCCATACCAAAACTTCCATGTTTACACCACCTCTTCCTTATTTGTATTTTTATTTATAGGGGTAAACTTGTTATTTCACATTAATTTAACAAAAAATTTTAACAGTGTTAATGGTGTGAATGAAATTAAAACAAACCTTAAAACTATTAGACTGTCAGTGTAATAAATAAACTATTAGACTGAAACAATAATTTTTATCAAACCTTATGGACTAAAATAGTAATTTACTATTCTTTTACATGTTGATAACTTTTTATACGGTATTACTTTTTATAAGAATTATGCCATAAAAACGAGCGTTATATAAAAAGATACTAACTTTTTTTCAGCTCATATGAAATATGCTTATTATTATGTCTTTTGTATAGTTTATTGTGATTTTTTGTTAACTTTTATCTTTAGGGTAAGGTTATAATAGAAATGGTATTTAAATCTAAAAAATCTAAAAAGAATTTTGTGTTTCACATGTGCCATTCTAATGTTTAAAGGGAAAGTATTTTGGTCATTATGTCAAATAAATCAAATTATTGTGTCTAATACGTTAAGTAATTGTGTCAAATATCAGTTTATTGTGTTAAATATTTTTCATCATTTGTTTTATGTCTTCATCATTATGTTTTACATTTTAGATAATTTCATGTTATTTTTGTCATTGTATTTATATATTATATAAACTTGTTTTTATATTATCATTGTATATTATAATGATATTATCACACTAATATGTTTTCTAGAAGTTATTACGTCATGGATAATACAATTACAAGAAAAAAACACAATAAGACATTTTATCATTGTGTTTTACGTTTTATATCATATTTGTGTTATATTAGTTGTTGATTCATCATTGTTTTTACATGCTAGAATTACACAATAGTGTTATTTTATCTTTATAGTTTTTTTTTAATTTAACATTTAAAAAACTCAATAGCATTTGGAAAGATTTTTTTTGTATTTTCTCACTTAGGTGGCGAGATTTATTTAAAAAGTATATTTTTTTATCTTTTTTTAAAAAGGCCAATATTTTATGTAGAAATCTCGCAAACGTTAAAAGATTATGAAAATATTGAAAATGCATTTATTATAGTCCCGCTTAGGGGCTCTTTCAGATTCTCAAATTTCATAACCTTCGTGTGACAACCTCGATTTTTTGGCATGAATTTTTTTTAGAAACTTTGGGCCAAAAAATGTATTCTATTAACTCCTTAAAGATGAAAGCAAGTCATATGACCAATGGGCTACACAAAACGTGGACCAGGACAATCACACTTAGTTCATGCTGGTTAAAAACAAGCTGACTTCTTTGCAACCCGAGCATGGGTTCGACGTGGTCTTGGTTAAGATTGGGCCCCGGCAATCTTGAGTGTGGTTAGGATTTACGAGTTAGGACGAGGCGATCTCAAGTTGTTAACGTTTTCAAGTTCCATTCTTTGTTAAGGTCGATGTACTGATAGAATGGGTCATTAACATTTTTAAGACTCTTTGTTTTGTTGATACTGTGAAGTTAAAGTAACAAAAAAAGTGAAATAGTTAGATTCACATTTTGATGCCTCTTGTCTCTTTGATGGATGGATGCATCAAAGCTGTCATAAAACTCATAATAGCATTACAATTTACAAGGATACGTTTTTTATTTAGTTTAATAAGAAATATGTCAACTTTTATAGCAACTATTGTATGGGTTTGATCTAATTTATTTGATAAATAGATATGCTAAAATATGCTTATTATGGATCATATCTATACTAATAAATCAAAATATTTAGAGTCACGTGACATTTTTTCTTATAGTACATTTTATCGCCACCTAAGCTCCGTTTACAATTAGTCACTAGAATGAAACTTACATATGATAGATGCATATTTACTAAAAAAATCTTGAGTTAATTTCGTTTTTCCTTCCTGAGGTTTGACCAAAATAACTATTTTCCTCCAAAAGATTGAAAACATCAATTTATCTTTAAAAGTTTCATAACTTGTTTCAATTTCAGTGCAAAAGTGTCATTATTTGTTTTCAATTTAAATCCAAAAAATGAAGTTTTTGGTTTAAAATTGAAACAAGTTAGGTAAATTAATGTTTCTAATCTTTTGGAAGAAAGTAGTTACTTTTGTCAAACCTTAGGGAGCAAAATTGAAATTAACTCAAAAATCTTTATAACTACTTGTTGAATTCTTATTAAATATAATTGATATGAAAAAAGTTGCAAGTATTTTTTAAATTATTTATAATAATTAAATTTTATGATCATACAATATTGGATTCAAGATTCATTCAAACATGTTGTGTTAATGTTATACATTTCTACTCAAATTTTTGAAAAATAAGATTTTTTATTTTATTCATTTATCTATTCATTAAAATTATATTTCACTCCAATTATTCGTTTATATCAAAACGACAAGACGTTCTAAATTTATTATAAAATGTTATGTTAGATGTGAATATACAATTCTTTATACTATTATGATAATATAAAACAAGTTAAAATCATGCGCTACATATGAATAAATATATATAATATATTCTTATAATTAATAATTATCATTTATTATATATTATTGTTTATAAATTAAGTATGTTTGTTATATATAATAATTTCATTGATTCACTAATATCTTACCTGTAATATCTTAACTGTTTATATAAATGTATTTTTAATTATAATTAATATATGTATATACAAAATAATAAAATAATATATATACAATTCGGTTGTTTTTATCATAGTTATTTATAATAATATTTTTCACATAATTTACATATTGTTATAATAATAAAGGTTATTTGATAAATAAAATGCTCGGTTGCCCTCTCAGGCATAGTTAAGCAGGGGCGGGCCCTAGTGGGGGGTAGGGGGTGGATGACCGTTCATGGTCTTTTGTCTTCAGGTGCCTAAATTTTTAAAAGGTGTTTATATTATATATATATAGGGTTAGGTTCTTTTCAAAACTCTATTTAAAATAAGAACTTTCAAAACTCTTAATAACCATTGATTATATTAATCAATGGTTGAGATTAAAAAAGTAGTAATATTAATTATCATATCAATTAATTTATGTAATTTAAACCCAAAAGGGTAGATCAGTAAAATCATAAAAATTTATTTTTGGAAACCCATCAAAGATTGGGATATTACGTATATAGCTCACATTTTCAATTTAGTATCATTAAAGTCTTTCTATTTTTTGTCCAAGAGAACTCCATTCTAGAAGGATTAAGGTTTTACACATGATGGTCAAAAAAGTTATAAAACAGAGAGAAGCAAATGCCAATAAAAAATTACGAGTGCATCAAAGGTTATCATATCTTCAATGTTATCATATTATAGCAACAGACGATCAACGATTTTGTGGTGGTCGAATTTTTGTCGTTAAAGTGTGTAAAATACCTACATACATACATATTTTCCTAATAGTAAGATCGTTGATTGTTTGATGTTCAACTTCGTTTAGGTTACAAAGGCAGAAGAATATACATCGATTTGAGAAAATAACAATGTTCCAGTAAAAAAATTATTTAAATAAGTATGGTGTTTGATATTGTCCTAGATGTTTGGCATTAAACTTGAAATATGTAACTGAAATATGATTTCCGTATATAAAACTTTTCTTTTGATATAAGGAATTGTTGTAAACTTGATGAATGGATTTCCAATAATTGGTTGTATCGAGTTCAAAAAAATAAATATTAAATTTTGCTAATAATTTAATTTACTAAAAAGTAATAATATAAAAAATTTAAACATATTAAATATTATTGTTACTTATATGTAAGTTACTACTATATTTGATACGTCTATTCACGTCGATTGTAATCATATAGTCAAGATGCTTAAATATTAAAAACTGAAAATGATTGTATTGTTTTTTATGAGTATGTTAAACTAATATACATATATGTAAATGTTTTAAACATCACACGCTGACATTGCTGATTGTTTGTTTTATCGATATTAGACTATTATACATATATGTAAAATTTAACCATAGATTGATTGTTTTCTTAGA